>PYAF01000424.1:820231-830301 GCA_007407185.1 Glycine tomentella
TGATATTTTGATGAACTGGATCAGCAGGGGCGTGGTTTATGTTTCTGTATAGGTGTGTGTTATCTGTTAGATTTATATTCCATACATAATGTATCAAGAAAACGATCCTATGTTTCCGCTGGGTTGAGTTACTTGATGTTTTATGCGCTAATCTGATATTATTAATGATAACACGTCGGAGGCCTACGGGGTGTTACACAACGGATATGTAAATCTAAACTCATGACCCAACCCGTACATGAACGATTTTGATCGATTCGATTTTGATCCAAATATATAAATGATTCAATCCAAACTGTTCAGATTGATTCAGATCAATTCGAATCAGTTCGAATTTACATATGATCCGTACCCATGAACACCCCTACCATACGGCGGCCCGACCATTCCATAATAAACAACATATCAATACACTCTGTCACGCAAATAATTAAGAAACAGCAATATCACATTATTTTAGCAAATCTAGCATGATTGTATCCGTGATCAGGACAGTGTCGAACATAATCACTATATGGGCATAAAAAGTCTTAGTATAAAAAACCTTATACTATACGAACAAAATTACTTGTGAGTAATAATGAGTTTAAAATTCTATATATATATATAACGTTAGTATAAAAAAAACTTACACTATTAATCAATTAAATTTTATTTAACTTTTTAGATTTTATTTAAAAGTTAACAAATTTTATCACATATATTTATTTGTGACTGAATGAAAATACAATAATTTTTAAATTGTTAGCTAGTGCATGGACTAATTTTTTATATTATTTATATGAGTTTAATTTTCATACTTTTTCACCATAAAAAATTAAAAGCAACACTAAATATGTCTTTTAAATCATTACCACACATGATAAATAATAATCTCATCACACATAATAGTCTATAATTAATTGAATAATAATACCATATCTAGTTGACATAAACGGTAAGGGCTCTTCTCTCGTAAGCAAAAGTGGGGAGGGTGTGGTTTGATTCACAACTTCTGTAAATAGAACAAAGTTAATTAGCTGGGAGGTGTTGGAAGACATTGTTTAGTGGGAGACATCTTTTGCAAAGGCAAATAATTGCATGATAAAATATGTTCTAATTAAATTTTATTTATAATTATTTTTTATCTTTGTATGTGGCATTAAATATATTATTCATATTTCTATTTTTTCTATATTTATAATATAATTTTTTTATGTGTGTGAACCAAGTATTTATGGATTGATAACTAATTTCGAAATATTGATATCTATTTAAGAGATTAATCTCTCTTTATATATTTTTTATATATATATTTTTTAATTATTTATGGTGTATGTAAGAGATGAGGCGTCGCCGTACGTTGTGAATAATTGGCTTATAATATTTTATTTTGTAGTACATTGCACCCAGATCTCTCTAGCTAGTCCTCCACCAATTCAACATGCATTTCTCAAAAAGTGTTTGTTTCCTTCCATAGAGGGCATGTCTACCATTTGGTGCAGCAATCAAATATGTCGAAGAATCGATGCTTGGATCCCAATTGAAGGCCAAAGTGAATTAAGTGGTGCACAATAGACGAATGAAGCAATTTGTCAACGGGTTGTGTAAGGGATTTTTTTTAGTGCAGTGAGTTATTAATTATGTAAGCAAGTTGACGCCATGGATAATTCTATAAGTTGACTTAACGGGGACTTCCAGAGATGAATTAGTGGATAGGATAATGGTAGTCGGTGTTTATAAACGGAAAACAAATAATAAAGCCAAAAGTAATGTAAGTTGCATTTGTTCTTGCATTTTATTGCTGACATAAAAGATTGTTCAATTGTCTATTCATACTCCATTTTTTGAATGAAATCCAAATTGCTCTGATGTAAAGGTATTATAGTGGGTTTACTCTTCCGTTCCCCACTAGCTGCAAAATAAGGGAGGAATAGGATGACTTTTATTGTTTTTTTAAATCCATTTTATTTTATTTTATGAGGATTGATGGATCAACTTACATAAATAATAATAAAAAATATTTTTTTAAGTAATTTAGGTTAAATTAGAATTTGAAAGACTGAAAAAAATGAATGAGAAGGAAAATATCATCACAAAAGCTGCCTTTTTTAATGTTTTTGACCTGCTATAATCCAAGGATACACGGAGCGAGTTATGCGGATATATAGAGTATAGATAAGCTAAGATATTCAAGTCACCAAAAATAACGAATTAATTAAACATTTTATTTTACAATGACGACAACAAGGTTTTTCTTAAAACAAATCTAGGGAGATGAAATGGCGCCTTAGTCTAAAGCAAGGAAACATTTGGACTAAAAAACAGAACACATTTTACAAATGTGCTTATATTTATTTCACCCCCAAAGAAATGAGTAAAACCTAAACTTGTGATTGTTAGACTGTGCAATACTTTATCTTGCTCCATTTATTTTGTCATCTTTAATTCTTAAAATATATATTGAGCTTGACATAAGACAGAAAACTACTTAACTTGGAAATTCACACATTAAAAAAATAACTATGTTGTGCATTATTTAAAAATGAATTTAATTAGAATGTATGTGCGTGGACTTTTATAACAGGATTTTACAAGACATACGTCAATTTTTTTTTTTTTTTACAAAACTTAGAATTTAAAATTAGGCAGTTGTGCATGACAAATTTTTAATATTTTATAGGTGGAAGATGCTGGAGCGGAGTAGAGCAAAGTGATAACATTTGCCCTTTGGACTTGAGTAATTTGTTATTGGTGTCTCCTGCGATGAGGTGCATGGGTGATATTGCAAAGTTGTATCGTAGGTTTATTCTATATATTGATGTATTCCTATTGGTTAATTAAAAATATAAATAGTTGTAACCTTTTGTGTGTGCTCTGGGGTGGGGGAATTCAAGGTGTATAATTTTAATTTTTCGGTTTTCATAAAATCCTAAGGTTTAGAATATTCTACATCCCATGGATGACATATTACACATGAATCTCTAAGGTTTAGAAGTTAATCTTTATAGCACACCTTCAAATCATGGAGAGTTCTTCTTAACCATTAAGCGTTGAACGTGAAGATGCATTTATATAATATACACGAGTAAAACTGAAAAAGACATCACTGCAGGGGTAAAGATGCTATAAAAAATATTTAAGAGGTCATTTTACAACTTTTAATACGTACGGAATTATTTTGTAACTTTTAGAAAATAAAGAATCAAATTACAATTTAAAAATAAAATAAGATACCAACATTTATTCTGTATTGTATTAACCGTTTAAATGTGATATAAGAGCATTTTAGTGGTAGATCTCAAATTGGGATCTTAGACCACTTTTTGGTGGACCCCATATCACCACGTAGGATTGAATATCTTTTAAGATCTGTAATATTTTTCCTTTATTGGTAGATCCCAAATTGAGATCTTAGATAATTTTAATGGGTCCCACATGGACTTCACTTTTAAATATTTCAAATTTAATTAAATTAATTAAGTAATTAATTTTAATTAATAAAACATGAAAAAAAATATATGAATATTAATAAAGCATATAATTAATTTTAAGTAATTAATTTTAACTTTTAATTTCATTTTATTTTATTTTTTTTCATTTTTTCGTCCTGTCACATAAAATTTTTTTTTTTTTTAAATTTTGTGCAGATCTTCAGGGTTCTTGTGGAAAATCTGAATCTTCACGTGGAGATCTGCTTTTTTTCTTTAGTGGTGGATCTTGGAAAAGAGAAATCTTCAGCTTAAGATCCCTCCCCAAGATCTCCCACTAAAATTGTTCTAATGATTCAAATTTACGGTTATTATATCAAGAAACTAATTTAATTAATTAAATAATATTCATAAGTTATTGTAAATTGTGTAATATCGGAGTTCTACTCTTTTTTTCATTATTTTTACAGGTATTGTTTCTCACAGTAACGAGAGTTTTTAATATCCTATATATATATATATATATTGGTATCTCAAAGAATTTAACACTTACTCTTTTTTCTTTTAAAAAAATATAATTACATGTTTATAGTTAAAGTGTGTTTCACAAGATAACTACACGTATTGACCTTCCTATGGTGATAAAGGTAAAGAAAGAACACAGAGAGAGAAAATAAATTTACCAGTGTTTATTTAAGTTGCTAGTTTTACCTATCACCAAAGCCAGCATATTGATCTTTTTTTTTTTTTGTATTATTTTGTTAAAATGGTGTTGCAGATTCTCTGTTTAATGTTCTGTCATTTATGGATTGGTTGTGGGCAAAAGCTACATAGGTGTGTTATGTTTGTGCATAAGCAAGCATTTATATTAATCCATATCATATATAGTTGATTTCGCATTTGGTAGTCACCTTCCACGCGAAAATAGTGGGAAAAAAATTACATCCTAGAAAGTAGCTACCACTTTGTAATTTGGACATAGGTCAAATATGTACCACTATGCACAAAAAGGAATTCAATTCATGGTTAGAGACAAACGTATCCTGCAACCTGCTAAAGTTGAAGTTCCGTTCTTTTTTTGTTTTTCTTTGGGGTCTTAATTTGTTGCATCCAGCCAGCATACCTGATAACTTTGACCCTATAGAGGAGATGGTGGTTAAGCAGAAATGCACGCACTGAAGCGCATACATACATAGTGACTGATGATTAATCAAAAGGACAATAATGAGGAGACCAAATTATTGTACTTGATAATCCAATCATAAACTTTTTTCAGCATTTATCATATGTCCTCTTTCTCTAATTTTTTTAATCAAAAGAGAAAAAGATATTTCAAAAGAAGAAAGACAATTTAGATAAAGTGATACTAAAAATTATTGGTATAAATACTTCGACACTAAATTTTTTTAATCATAATCTAAAATTTAATCCTTAATTTGAATATGAAATCACAACTAAAATTATTATTTTATCTCAAAATGAGAAATTCCAATGAAAGAAGATTAATTACTTAGATGTCAAATAATGGTCAAGGCTACGGTGGATAAGTCTTTTAAGTGGCTCACGATAAACAAATTTTATTAACCGTTGGATTCATTTCATCCCTATGGTTGTACTCTACGCTCTCCACACAGAGGATCTTTTTCCTCCCAACTCTTTCTCTACATCCTCCACCGGTCTACAACGTTTACTCTCTGCTTCTCACTCTTCTCCAATCTCATCAAGTCATCATCACCGTCGTCAACGGCCTTGGCTCTATGACAACCACCACCGTCACCTATGACATCCTTTACGGCAAGAGCGTCTCCACCATCGACTTTCTCGTGAGATTGAAACCCTTGGGGATGCAGTCACGCAGAACGAGAATAGTGTGTCTTCAACGTTGACAGTGGTCACCCTTAGACAGCAAATACCGAGGAGTCCTTGGTGGCTTCTGGCAGCGTGGAGGGTAAACGACAACGGCAACAACAGTGTCGTTGGGACGAGGTTTCCATCCGCGGTGGACAACGATGATGAAATGATTAATGGTGGTTGCTTTGTTGGTCCATTGAACTCTTTCTCTAATGCCATTGTAAAAGTTTGTTTTTTTTTTTTTTTTGTAAATCTGTTTTGGGTTTGGTTTTGAGCCTTGATTTTGGTTGCTAAGGGTTCAATTTCAAACATTCATTTATGTTGAAAGATGAGTAAACAATGAAAGTACTCTTTTTTAATCAATAAGCTATGAATGAATTCTCCAACTTTTGATTATTATTTTTTTACATTTTTCTTTGGTGGTTGTTGGGTTGATGATTAGTATGAAGAATGTACTTTCAGTCATATGTATCACTTCTTGATCTTGGAATAGCCTCAATTTAGCGTTTTAGGGGTATCAATATATTTTTGCAAGAGACAATGGTGTTGTTGGCAGATGAAGAGAAAATGGTGTCAAGGAAATAAAAAATAAAAAAAAAGGTCGGCAAATGGAGGTCTAAAGGTTGTTGAGATGAGGAGAAATAAATCAAGATTAATCCTAAATTATGTATTTCATTATTGAGAGGTTCCATATTATATACATACTATATACAAGGAAAGAGATATTATAGACGTCTTACTTTTTTATATTAAAAAAGATTATTTTTGAATTTAAATTAATTATTAACAAATCATAAAATACAATTTTATTACTGTATCTGAGACTCGTCCTGTCCTGAATTATTAAATGACTTGTCCACCTGGCTGTCAAATAATAAGTTCCAAATACATCAGGTTAAAAAAACAAGAAGAAAAGATATTCCAAGGAGCAGAGGAAGACAATAGACATTTCAAAGAGAGAAGGGGTCGTGTGTGTACTGTGATTGTGACGCAGACCCATCCTGAGTACCCAAACAACACACTGGGTCGTTTCTCCATTTATGACCATCATATATATTCAACAATCCTACTTTTTCCAATGTGCAGATCTTGAACTGACCAAGGAAGCAAGGCCTACTTAACCTCTCACACCACCCAGTCTACTGCCATCCACCTTCTATATGCAAATTCATTAGTATTCTCGATTTTGTAAGCGTTCGTGTGGTGGAAAAGAAAGAACCCACTCTACCGCCACCCACCTTCTATATGCAAATTCATTAGTATTCTCAATTCTGTAAGCGAAAGTGTGGTGGAAAGAAAGAAATAAGTGAGAAGAGAAAGGTTAAGAATGCATTTTCTAACATAATTTTTTTTCAAAGTATCTTTTTTAATTAGTTAATTAGAAATGAAAAAAACCTTGTACTAGTTTGTTCCAATCGTATTTATTGATTTTTTGTTTTCTAATTTTGTAATTTTTAATAAATTTTAGTGAAAAGAAATTATTATGTGATTCTAAATCATATAATTCCTTACTAATCATCAAATGTCATCAAGTAATTTTTTAAAATTGAAAAACTTAAATACACATGTCATACAAGAATTGGTGGAGACTATGGATACTTGGTGGTCCTACGTTTTTTTGTAAGACTTAATTAACTCATTCATCATAATTAATAAAATTAATTAATGTAATTAGTAACATTAAATTTATCTTGAATTTATACGGTTTTCAAAATTACTTGTAACAATAATGAAACATACTTTTGTTATTTTTTAGTAAAATATTTTTATTAGTTATAATTCTTTTAATCTCTTTCATCATTATTGTGTTTTTTAAAATTTTTATTGACTATATACCTAAATAGTCAAAATAAGTGTTCAAAATGGTCTTTATACAAGACAAAGTTATACTACCAAAGAGCCTGAAACATTAATACATCTCCATAAGTATCATTTATTGAAGTTAGAAAAATTACTCATTATTAAGGGTATTTTTATAAAAATAATAATTAATGCATGATACATTTTAAATTGGATCTTATAAAAAAGACAAAAATCTAATTTCTACTTTGAATCTTATAAATAGAATTAAACAGATTACAAATCTTTGTTAGATAGTATTTTTTCAGCACTCCTCTAAGTAAGGAATAGGATAGATGAAAATAGACAAGAAATACAATGAAAATAAAAAATCTTTTGTTTTGTTGATCATCAATTATAAAAAATTCTTTACTTTAAAAACAATAAGAAAGAAATAGAGAAAAGGCAAATAAGTGAATTAAAAGAGTGAGAAATATAATATAGTAAAAATAACTAGTGGACTTCACAGATTTTTATTTCTCATTTTCATTCTACCGAGCTTACTTTCTTTTATCTCTCACCTAGCTATTTTTTTCCACTTCGTTTTATTTTCCCTCTACAAAACAAAGGCTAAAAATCCTCAAGCTTATATTCTTAATAATATACCAGCATTATACAACTAAACTGAGTTTAGCAAAAGGCAATACTTCTTCATAGCATAATAAACAACGTTCGAATTCTTGAAGGAAAGAGTCTATATTTAATGTCCAATGATGACTTAAGTGGGATATAGCCTCCAAACAAAAATATATGTGGAAAACAAGAAGAAAAATACTAATATCATTAATATTTAAATTATATTTTGTATATCTATGGAAAAACTTTCTTGCAACAGATAAAATTGACCTCAATAATGTATCTCCCTCTTAAAGAAGAATTGTTCTTCCAATAGTAATATTCTCATTGATATAGTGAAGTGGTAGATATAAAAATCAATATTATGATTTGAAAAATTATAAACTTCAATCCATTTTTATCATCTATTCCCTCGTGTGAGCATTAAGTGTTGGTTGGAAGTCATCAAATCAAACCCAGATGTATATTACACTGTAGAGTTGCACAAGAAGTCAAAAAGTTTTCCTTTTTAAAAAAAAAATAATTGAGTGAAAAATAAAATAGAAGAAAAAAAACCTTAAAAACTCTTTTTTCCTAAATTGTTGGTGGTGGTTAGAGAAAAGGAAATGAGGGATAGAGACAGAAAGCAAGGAAGCAAGGAATCAAACAACCCTAATCTTGTTGAGTGAGTGGTTTTGCTGCATATATATAGATGAAGATCACTAGGTGGAGGACATCACATTGCCAAAAATGGGAAGTTATGAGGTTTCAGAGTTCAGACATATATCAGAATTCAGAAGAGAGAGAGAGAGCATGTCAACATGGTTGTTTGCAGTTGATGATTAACAAAGGCTCACAACAAAACTCAGAGAGGGATCACACCAGAGAGAGGCTGACAGAAGAGAGTGAGCACATACTAGTGGAGATTGTATGAGGGCATACAATTGCGGGTGCGTGCTCACTTCTCTATCTGTCAGCTTCCCATTCCTTTTTCCTTTTGGTGTGTTCCTCTCATATCTTCAAAACTTACTCTTTTCTGACTTGCTTAACCACTTCAGCGGCTCCTCATTGTAACTCTCTTTTAACTTCATTCCATTCCATTCTTTGTTTTTAAGAATTCACTCGTTTTTAATAAGTCCCCTTTATGGTACAAACTTGTCTCATTCTCCGAGCAAGTCAATGGATCTATGTAATTATAGCCCTTGAAACGACTCGTATTACATGATCCTTCTTTTGTGTTAAGCGTGCTTAACTGTTTGACAAATAATGGAGGACTATATATATATATATATATATATATATATATATATATATATATAGGTTGCTGGTTCTTCTAGTTGGTATCTATTTATTATATATAATTCATGTAGTATTTGCTTATCATTATCTTCTGCTGTTTCAAGTGCCATATAATCTGATTCTTATCTACTTGTGTTTTATTCTATTTCTTTTCTATTTATTTCTATATCTAATACTGAAAGCGTGACTTTTTATGGTACTTTCCTTGATGGTGTTTTGAACACGAAATCCAAATGGAGGTCTTCGAGGTACCCCTTCTTACGGTCTTTCTCAATTCTCACTATTCATACTTTAACGGAAAAACTCCTTTTGGATGAAGTTTCATCAAACCCTTGTTTTTTTATTCTTTTTCTCTTTGCCTTTCTCTCCTTCTTCTGCTCCTTGTCGACCGTGTAGATCTTTTCTCGCCCTCAATTTTGGTCCACAATTTGTGCTCCACGCACTTATCAGGTTCAGATAATCCAGCAAAAAAGGGCAAGTCATGTGTTTTAAATTTATTTTTAAAATGTTGAATTTGAAGGGTCAGAATGAGAGATGTTGCATATATCTTGGATCTGTCTCCTTGAATGCCATTTTGTTTGTAGCCTTCATTTGAGGTAAAGGAAAATCTTGGGAGAGTTGATCAAGCAGCTAGATATGGCAAGATTTGGTCTTTCCCTTTGGGCAGCTTTATACGCGTTTGTTTGCTACCGTGATTGAAGGGAATTAAAGCAACAACCTTCCTTATACAGGTTATTACATGTTTTTCGATTCAAAGTTTTTTCTTTAACTTTGTTTCCTATAATTTTTAGTTGAGAGAACATTTTCTTTTTCAGTGCTTTGCAACTTTGATTCCATAGCACAGAAGTTGGTAGATGTTACCAAGGACCGCACAGTGAAGAACTTGAAGCACTATAATCACTCAGGTAATTAACCATTTTGTATGGTATAAGTTTTAGTTTAATTGATTAGTATTATTATTTTATAAATTGGATGGATAGAAGGAAGGAGAACAAAATGTGATTGAGTGACATGAGCATGGTTGAGAAGCCCTCTCATGGGTGCTACAATCATTATCCTAGAAAAGTGTAGCATGTTAGTGCTAAATATATCTATGGCACACGTGCATAACATATG
>PYAF01000424.1:830401-845043 GCA_007407185.1 Glycine tomentella
ATTAAGATGATATCTTCAATTCATGCTGATTGCAGACTTGAAATAGAATTAATTATATTTTGGTTTCATTTTTTGCCTGAAATACTAGATAAGTAGTCACTTTGAACATTCTTGCAACAGAAGGCTTTTAGTTTAACAGTGATTATGCTGATTTATTAACTAGTTGTCATGCATGAACTTGAAAAATCAGTAACCAAGAGATGAAGCAGTCTAGCTAGTTAGCTAGGCAGAATAAAATTCATGCTTGCTTTGAATTTGATGGGTAAATTATGTTTCAAGTCTCAAGTTTCTATTTTAGAACTCTTCATATTTGTTGTGTTGTTTATTAGCCCACTAACGACTAGGCAATGACAGTATGAGGGAATTCTGTTCTTTCACTGTATCAGCAATCAAAATTATGATGGAAGTGTCAATGTTGATGCATTATGATCTTTTAAGGTTAGGGAAAAGATGAAACAAACAACGATTAAATTATTTATTAGTCAAAGTTCAATTTGAAACTCTTGTAATTAATCTCTTTTCTTTAGGTTAATTGCAAGGGGAAAAAATGGAATGCTAACTGTAGCATACATAGGATGGTGGTGTTGAGAGGTGAAGCAAGTAGCTTCCAATGTAATAATGGTAGTGTTGAGGTACCTCTGATGATGGTGATGACACCACTGAGCAGGTTGTGAACTTGTGATGCCTGTATCCACTGCCTTAATTTGAGTGTGAAAGAATAAATATATGCCAGCGATTGATGTGGAGATTTGGGTAGTAAAAAACAGTGTCACTTAAAAGCTTATACTAATGGTAGTGAACTGTGTTTACTAGTTTTACTAACTAGCTTGCCATACTGTGCAAACTGCTTGCATTGTGTGCCATAATTAGTTTGTCCAACATTTTATTCTACCAATTTGTTTCCAGAAACGCTTAATATACATTTCTGAATTACTTCTTTTTTATCCATTTATTTTTCGGGATTCAGCTCCCTTTTGTCATAAGCTAGTTTAGTGTCTGGAAATCAGCAAATTCCATATCATTTGGCTTGCTCAAATATTATTATTTTATTATAATTATTTGTTAGAGCCTGTCTGATGTATGTGTGTGTCTATATATATATATATATATATATATATATATATATATATATATGAACATATTGAAATATACCATTATTTCTTAACAAATAAAATTTGAATATGTCAAAACAAAAAAAATATGATAAATATGTATAAAGAAAAATTAAGCACTTAAGATAAAAACTAGTATATCAACCATCTTTACCTCAGGTCTTCAACTTTTCTGTCTCGGATATAATTTCTTCTAATAATTATTTGAATTTGATTTTTCTCTCATACACGCATGAGTGCATACACACATAAACACACATTTTGTATTGCCTCTAGAATCTAAACATATTTTACGTTGCCTGTCCTTACTATGATCATGGAAATCTAATTAATGATGAGTAGAATGGAATGGAGTCTGAAAAAGAGTTATTTGAAAAAAGTAATTTCATCTCAGATAACCCAAATTGGAGGGAAAGAAAAAGATGAAGTATTGGATGGAATGGAATGATACACATTTAATGTTCTTTTTCATTCTTAACTCATGCACACTCCCAAATGCTAAATCACAATAAGAAAACTATCAATAAACTAAACATGGACAATTTTACCTTAATAAATGTGGTTCTATTTACTTTATTTGGCTGATTCATGACCATTTTTGGTGGTGAGTATGCTGTTTGCAAAATTACTGAGTTTTGCTTGTATGCATTACAATACCTGTCATAAAAATGAGGAGACCACTCACTGTAAGTTTTAAACTATCATTATTAAAATATAAGTGTTTCTGTAATATTGATATACAAATTGAGGAGATTCAACTTTACAATTTTGACATTAGTTTTTGATGTATTGAATTAGGGTTCAATTATTTGTAAACCATATCCTCTTTTAGTTGGATTATAGCTTTGCATCTTATTTTCTATTAATGTTTTTGAATCTTAAGCTTGGCCTATAGCAGTTGCATTAAATTTGTATTTTTTTTATCTTAGTTGAATTTGGGTCCTTTAATTCATCATATAAGGCATCTTATCAGTCTTGGAAGTTTACTCTTGCAGTTGTGATATATGTCTGTGTGCACTACAACATCACATTGTTCTTGATTTCTTGTGAAAATTATTCACTATAAGTTCAAACATTATAGAAGATCAGAAATAACAGGTATAAGAATATATACGTAAAAGAAGACTGTCATAATTTCTATGTGCTTTACTAAGTCAGACAAAAAAAGGAAAATAAGAACACTAGTTAATAAGTGGGTCTAATTAAATAAAAAATAACATTGAAAATTCAATTTTGACTAGATATTTCCATTCTTTTCTGAAGGTTAAAGAAAAACAAAAAAAAATTGAGAATTAAAAAACACTAATGTCATTCTTTTTATGTTCTTAGGAGTGTTCAAACCAAAAGAAATAAATAATAAAGTAGCTTGTAGAAGATAAAATAAGTATGCATGCATTTCTACAAACAAAAGAGAAGGAAAAGAAGAAAAGAAGAGTGAAATTGACAAGTGAAAAAGAGGCATAAAAGAAAAGGAAAATGTAGGGCTGGCCAAAGGGTAAGGCGACCTAAGCCCTTGCTTTTGGCCCACCAAAAAATAATTTTTTTGTTATTAATATATGTATATTAAGCATATGCACTATTAATAGCTGTGGCTTAGTGGTAACACTTAGTGTTGCTATGTGTGAGGTCTTATGGTTGATCCTCCATGCCCATGGAAGATCTCAAATATTTAATTCTTTCAATTTTGAACCAAAAAGCCCAAAAAATTAATTTTAAATAAAACATGAATAATTTTATTTAGGAATTAAAGTTTCTCATGTTATATGAGATAAGTTTTTCTCCTATATACCAAAACTACTTAATTTTTGGTTAAATTTTTTTCTTTCTTTTAATAAAAAAACACAATCAAAACAGATATTTCATGCAACAATAACATTAAGTTATTATTATGAATAAAAGATAATGTTACTTGATTTTAGGAGATGTTATTATTGCGTGAAGTATCTGTTTTGATTGTGTTTTTTTTTTATTAAAAAGAAAAAAAAATTAGTCTTTAAAAGGAAAGAATAATATTTTTAGGAGCAATTCTTAACTTGTTTAGTTAAAATTAATTTTTCGTAATTTAATTTTTCTTACCATGTTGATTTCCTTTTTATTTAGTCTTTAAAAGGAAAGAATAATATTTTTAAATCATTTGAATTTGCACAATAAACTTGAAGTAATTGTTTTAAAGCGAATGTATATTAAGGGCACTATAAGCTTCAATTGTAACCCTTCCCTATGCATAATTTGACCCCCTCGAATTTGCTTTGTTTCGTAGACCATCTTCAAGTTTTTCAAATTTTCTAAATAATTGGATATGACTCCAATTAAAAAAATTAATTTTTGATTTCCAACCTCTTGCTTTTCTGTTTTGTGACAATTATATGAGAAAACTAACTATATTAAAACATAATTTTTTTTTTTAAATGGTGCAATTTAATTTCAAGTTGTGGCCAATGGCCATAGCCACTTTGGTTTTGGTTACCATGATGTTTACAAAATAACAATAGATATGCCAGTAACTGTATGAATTGTAACATGACATTAGTATACATTATGTTCTGCCATAGTTATTACAGGAAAAACAATGTTGAGGGACATATTGTATATATGATCTGTTTATAATATTTAGGCTATGCCAATATCCTGGACTATGCTATGGGGAGATCTCTTAGTTCCAAGACCATAATGTATAATTACCAAAGACTAGTTCTATACTTCTATGAATAAGAAATTAGTCACAATTGGCTAGACTCAAAAGTAGTTGTTTGATCAAGCAAGGTTGTTGGGAGTATTTAATACTTATCCATACAATAGTCATTAATTAATTAAGCATGCATGCCAACTTATTTTAACAATTTAATTCTAGGCTTCTATAGCTAAGTATAGCATTTTCCATATTTATGAAAATTTGATTTAGGTTTTGGAGGTGCAAATAATGTTCCTCTTGCACTGAATTTAAGTTTTGGATTGGAGAAACCTTACCTTCTAGCATTGAATTTTGTCCTAAGAAACGACTTATAACTCATATAGTATATTGATATGGCTTTGTTAGGATCATTATGTTTCACTTAAATCCTCAAAGCCATTTTTGTAACGATAATTTTATCAAGTTTCATGGTTAGCTTTTAACCTTTGTGTCCAATGGTACTTTCTTAGGCTACATTGCACTTTATGGCCTGTGGTGATTAGTATTGCTCAATTACTCATGAGCTAAATTATACAGAAAGGGAAGGAATTAAATGTGAATGATCTAGGCATATCTAGAAATTTAAGCCATGATGTAAAAACTTATAGGCATAAGTAGTAGAATTTAAATTTGTTGACAAACATTTTCATTCATATGATTTTTATTTCTTCATCTTTGATTTTGGCTTTGGAGAATTTTTTAAACACTCTGAATATACATAACATTCTTTATTTGTAGGTGAGACTTTGTGTGTGCACGCGCATGTTTGCTGTTTCAATTTATCAGCTGTATGGCTTGTGGTTTTCGTAAAAGTATCTTTCATATATAGCACCTTTCTTCATGATTTCTCTACTTGTGCCCATATCTTTATTTGACAATAAGTTAAAATTGAGGTTGTGGTTTACATTGCAATTAGCAAAATTGCAGAATTTTTTTGTAGACAAATGCTACCACAGTTGTGGTCTTCACACAGATAAAAAAATGTTGCAGCCACAATTACAGTTGCAAATAACAATTTAAAACTGTTATTGGTATTGTAGTTTGTGGTTGAACTATTTTGAATGTTATGTGGGAATTTTGTTAAAAATAGCTGAATCCAGGTATTCTAACATGTTTGCGTACTGGACATGTGGCCATGTTTTAGCATATATCTTAATTATCATTTACTTTTGTGTAAAAAAAAATGACAACAATTCATACACAAACGTACGCCATCAAAATGAAGAAATTTGACATTTAAGTGTTTTGCTGCAGAAACTGAATGAAAGATGGATTACATGTTAAGCATAATACCTAGTGGTGGGGAAAATGTGAATATATAGAAGATGCATACTCAAACGCTTCTATTTCAACTGATCACATTATGACAGTGAATCCTTTGTCAAGTTCCCAACTCTCATACATCTAAAAAATGAGGACTGAGTTGCACAAATGTCACAATAACACAGTTTGCAGTTTTGGCCAGGATCCTTCAATTCCTTACACAATGCCATTAAGCCCTATAATAGCACACTATCAAGTTTGGTGGCTTGCAATATTTTCAATGTCAATATAGTAAGAGGCTGTGCTCAAAATAAAGAATATGAAATCATGGTTCATACTTTGTAGCAACTCAAGTTTGTGAAGCGTCTGATGAATGATTGCTTAGGTTTTAGAAGTAATGATCTTAACTTGAATATATGATTGGATAAGGGAGATCTCAGCTAGAGATGTTGAAGTAAGATTGATGAATGAACTTGTCATCCCTCATCCCTAGCTAGAAGACAGGCCAAAGCTGGAGTGGTTGGAGACACCCACATTGTTTTGATAACAGACTAACAGGATGTACTGAAAGTGTTTGTGGAAAAAAAAAAAAAAAAAACTGGTCGAGCTAGTGATGTACTAGTGTTATATTTGACCTTGTGAGACAAGGGAGTAAAGAGAGGAGTCAAAATCATTCTACATTCCTGATCTAACTGGGAGTGAAGGTAGTAGTTTACTCAGTTGAAAATGTGCATATCTCCAATGATACCTGAACCAGACCTAGATATTGTTAGATATTTTTTATTTTTCAAAATGGTCCCTTAAATAGTCTTTTCGTATCACAAAATATAAATATTCTGTCATTAAGATTGGTTAATCAGATCCTTTATTGTTCTTAAGGTGATAATAGTGTTTTTTTTTTTTTTTTTATTGTAGTTACCTATTTTTTTATACAGCCTATTTCGTTATACTTCATTTTGACAAACCAGAGGTAATATTCACCAGTGTTAAACACCCATAAATCATCTGAAACTATGTCACGAACCAAGTTGGTGTGGCAACTATATATCCAGCATGCATTGGGAACCACTAATTAATTTAATTTACAGCCTTAGATCTGTGTGATAAATGTTGCTTCTTAAAATTTTATCATTAATATAGTTCGTGACAGTTAGGTAAGATACCCTAATCAAGCCAGTTAAGCAATGAGAAATGAAGGAACAGAAATTTAATTAATAATGCCTGCATCTAATATGATTCTAGGCAATAGTAAAAATTAATCATTATCACTTGCTTGTATTGTGGCTTACATATAACCCTTTTATGTATGTATTGCCAAAACTCAACAAGCACTTCATATCGGGACTGATTGACTGAAATCATTCGTTTTGGGTGTGAAGCATTATTACTATCCTTAAGAGAATCTTCAACTTCAATCCAAACCAACTTCATATATTATTTAGCATCTAGATGCAAAAGAATAAAATGGTTAGTCTCGTTGCACATGCTTAATTAACAATAATATAATCCTCGTATTATTATAATGTCCTATATAGTAGTTTTTTAGATTTATGGTGGCTAATACGACTTATTTTAGAGATTTAACTCTCAGATCGGGGGTAATTAGTGTAAAACCGTGTCAAAGTGCTTGGTAACTCCACGACTCCAATCCCTCACTATTATATGACTTAATGATTAATGATTGATGCATATTTTTGTCACAATATGTATGCAAGTAGGCATACTCATTTTAAAATCGGATCAACGTAACTTTCTTGATACAGTAGTATGATAATTAATTTTAATGCAATAATGCAGCAGCAGAGTTTCATGTGGTGTATGAAACATGCTATGGAGATTTTTTTTTTTTTTCCTTCTACCACAAGACTATTCTAAAATTGTGAATCAAATAAGTCCTCGAAATGCTAGGGTGATTCAGAACTTTGCAGCAAACCCCAATTTTTGGCGCTAGAGAAAGAAGTGTTAATGTCAAGAGAATAAAATAAAAATAGTGAAACAGAAGTACATACCACATCGTAAGGAAAGAGATCTAAACATTTTACAGAACCAAAAATGTCTTGCATGGGCTATTCAGCGTATATTTTTTTACAAATTTTTATGAAATAAAATCACATGATCACATCTAAAATTTAATATAATCGATTTAAAATGCCAAGACGTATGCGAACCAGATTCAAAACATGACTCAAACTCGTTCTAAAAATATATAGTCTAATTTAAAAATTCAAATCCGCCTAAAAAAATAACCTTAGAATAGATTGAACTATCAAGAAGGGTGGGTCTTGCTCATCTTTATTGTATTATATATATATATATATATATATATATATATATATATATAACCTTGTCCCGCCAAAGTGTGGATTCTATAGTACTGAAATTCGAAAAAAAAAATATTTGAGGATGAAATGAGAGATATTTTGTTTCACCACAGAATTTTTAATAGTAGAAAAGGTTAGGTGGTAAAAAAAAAAAATCACACTCACTTCCTCTTTGTGTATATCTTCCTCCGATTGAAAATTTCTAGTACGATAAGTCAAAATAGCCTACCCCCAAAAAAGAATGCAGTGCAACCAACTTATTTGAATAAACTTCTCGATGAATTCTTTTAGGAGAATAAAAGAAAAAAAATAAAAATATTTTTTTCATAAGTTAAAATTAATTTATAAAAGCTTTCTCATTTTAATTTCTTTAATAAATAATTTTTTTTAAAGTCATGCATAAATTAATCTTAATTTATGAAAAAATTATACTACTTTAAGCTAATTTTTACTTTTCCTTCATTCTCCTAAAATACATATGGAAAAATTTATCTAAACATGCTTAACTCTAAATCTTTCATTTTTGAGTAATTGACATCTAGGATATGCTTTGCCAATTGCCACCAATATATAGAAATTCCTCTCCTATAGATTGTTACCTCCTCCCCTTCACCAATATATAGAAATTAAAATGGTACCCATCACATACGCGGGTCACAGATTTGGGACGCCCGCGTGTTAGTGTGTGTTTGGTTAGAAAAATTCCTTCTGCAATTGATGTCTCGGAATGTATAATGGATTTTGAAACTTTCTAACGTTAATCCAAACACAACTTATCCCTAACCGATTTACATTATTATAAGGTGCTTTTGTTGAATGTGAACAAGAAAGTGCTCTAACGGCTACAACTTAATTATCATCTTTATTATTGAAAAGATTTAAAAAAATCTGTCTTAATTCTTGTGAAATAGTTCAAGAGCTCCTCCTATGTACAAAACCAAATCTAGTAATGTTATTAGATGGTGCTTTTGTTGAATGTGAACAAGAAAGTGCTCTAACAGCTACAACTTAATTATCACCTTTTTTATTGAAAAGATTTAAAATATCTGTCTTAATTCTTGTGAAATAGTTCAAAAGCTCCTCCTGTATACAAAACCAAATCTAGTAATTAACGTTACGCTAAATAGTCAATTTAATTATTTATCTTTTTTTTAGTTTATTCTTTATTTTTATAAAAGTTTAATTTGATCATTTATGTTATTTTTCTTAATTCAATTTAGTCATTTATCTCTTAAAAAAATTATTTTAGTCATTTATTTTATTTTTTTGTTTAATTTAATTTTTTTATCATTTAAGGTTGATGTTGTTAATCATTTAAGAATAAACTTTTTGTTAAAAATGAAGTGAAGAAAAAGAAGAGAAAATTGAACCAAAAAAAATCATTTTTAAATGATTAACTAACTCAATCTTAAATAAATTGAATGATGAAATTGAAAAAAAAAAGAAGATAAAATATCAAATTAAAAAAAGATAAAAGATCAAATAAAATTTTTCAAAAGATAAAAGATTAAATTGAACAAAATAAATAATAATCAAATTGATTTTTTAAGAATAAAGAATCAAATTAGAAAGAAAAAAAAGACAACCTTCATATTATTACCACTCTTATTATGACCTTAATCTAAACCAGCTTTATGTGACGTTCAATAGAAAGGGAATTTACCACAGGTACTCAGACAAACAGACGCATGCTTTGGACACAAGTGGTGGAAACTGGGAGTCAAATTACTGAATAAATTGTGATGGTTGTGTTCATCTTCCCTCTTGATCACTACAGTAATTTCTGATTTGCTCAGATAATGGAGACATCAGATATATACCATCAATTGGGTTCATCACGATTATCGTTCCCCGTTGTCAAAACCATTGAAAATTGAGCCAAATTAGTCGACGAAATTTCAGACTTAAATTGTAACAAATATGTTAATAGCTTTATCCTTCACGTACTAAGCCACCTATGGCTTTCCTAATTCATGTCTTATTTCCTAGCAAAATTGGAGTTTTAATAACCGTACAATGAATGGCTATTAAGACACAGTTTTGTCCTATTACAGCAAGATGAAAGTAACAAATGATAACCAACAAAATGAAAGTAACATTAACAGATGATAACCAACAAAGGTTGCCGACATGAGAACCTTAACGCTCATTCAGGAATCCATAGTCAAGCCATGTTTAACAAGCAGGTCTGCAACTTGGTTAGCCTTCCAAAAGACATGCATCCACATCAAATTCCCTTGACCCTTATGAATATTCTGAATTGCAATCACCAAGGCCTAACAAGGGTGCGTCCGACACCTTCTAGTAGTAGTGATAATCCAGTGCTCTTGTAGAAACTGGAAAAACACTTCTGGGCATATTATTAATTAAATGGATTTTTTCCTCTCTATTCTGTTGCTTTGTACGATCTTCCATGTTAATTTATATAAGGGGTACAACTGTGCAACCATACTTTAGAGGATTACTATAGCTATATATATTTTTGGTTGGATTAGCTATATTTTAATTATGAAATGTGATATTAGTATCAATTTACCATACTCTAGAGATGCAAAACTTTCTGGATATTGGTGGCCTTAAGAAACCGTCACCTGAGAAAAAAGATGCGTAATAGTAAAGGGAAGAAAGAGAGCACTCAGAGACATAAGGAATCAAACCTGTTCGGTTGAAACAGAGTAAGTTACAGTTTGAAGTCTTCAATCTTTTGGAATGATGCCTGAATTGAAAGAACTATGTAGTTCTTGGTGAAATGTCCATTTCAAATAAGGAAGAAAGAGAGGAGAGCTGTGAAAAAGACTACTTTATTTTCGTTTATAAAACAATTGAAAGCAAATAAGCAATTCATTTTGGTGTGAAGGATCAATCATTTCATTGTGTATGGAAAAGGTTACTGAACGAAGTATTTTTATTGAAATAAATTTTTTGAATCATTTTAAGAAGACTATTTCTATTTGAATTTAAACAGTTTTTTTTTTAATTTAAAAAATAAATACTGTTTTATATAATATTTTATTTTCAATAATTATAAAAATTACGATACTTTAAAAATGAATTGACTTTGTCCAATTATTGGAACGCAGGTTTAAAGCAATATGAATTTAATATGAAAGTTAAATTAATTTGCATGTTGCTCAATTAATTATTTGATAAATTTTAATTAAGTACTTAATATTTTTTTCAGTTGAGTTTTTGAATTAACTTGTATTTTCTTTTTAATTGGGTTTTCATTTAATTATAGTTATAAAAAAAATAACTACAAAACTTAATTAGTTTCTAAATCTAATATTGTTACCTTTGCAGGTTTGGATTGAGTGTTTTTACTTCTACTAGTTTTGAACACAATATTTTCAACCAGGTTAATTATTTGACAAATACTCTCAACCCTATATGTTCACTCAATCCGAACATTCTTTCATAAATCTCTCTAAGTTTCACCCTTACAACAGTCTTACTACAAATTCATAGAAGTGACTCACACGGATAATTTTTCATAATAGTAGTTAGATAAGTTCCATGTACGTAATTAAAAAATAAGAATAAATTATACTGATACCTTCTAAAGTTTTTTCAAATTAAACACAATCTCTTGTTTTTTCAACATTTACAAGAAATTTCCCATTTGAAACACTATCATTTTAGTAAATAGTTAATTTGAATAAATAGTCAATTTCATCTTCAAAAGAGTGAGACATTATTGTTTTAGTCCCTGAAACTAATAAAATTCAACAAATATTCTTGAAAGTGTAATCTAACGCTCACTTTAGTCTAAAATTAAAAAAAGCTGTAACTTAAATGATAACATTAACATATCATTAAGCACTGAAATGATAATGTATAATTAAGATTAAAGACTTATTTGATAGCATGAGGACTGTTTTTCTGTAGCAGATAGCAAGAGGACTTATTTTGGTAGCCGTTTATATCATCAAGGATTAAAAGATGATTTATCCTTTAAAGTTTATAAGCTCCTCTTTGACAGAGAGTTTTTTCGCGCAAACCAAACGAAACTGTGTGTTCAACTAATTCTTCAATGGGTGGGATGGTGATGCAACCAAATAACCAATTCCTCAATCACATACACGAGTTTCTCAACAAGAACGAAACGCCAGAAAAAAGTCGAATTCCTATTCTTTGTATTAGGCACAGGTGTGACTCGTGAACACTCAAGGACATAATAAAGAGCAAAGGCAGCCCATGAAAGAAAAGAAAAAAAGGTAAAAGTAACTTTCAACAAAGTGACAGTAGGCCCTACAACACAAGTACTCCAATTGAAACACAAACATGACAGAATCAACCTCCATGCACATCGAATCATCCGATGTTGATTCTAAACCTGCATCTCTTTCTATATCCTCAATCACAATTCTGGGGGACAGAGACAGATCTTATCAACAACTCAAAGTTCCTAAACAAAAATAACAATAACAAGGTCGAGAATTAATGGTGTTGTAAAACGAGAATCAAACATCATTCAAGCACTAGCAGGTGCGGAATTCTGGGAGGAATTCCAGAAGATATCCTTAAGCGCAGGGCGAAGCTGTTTGCTGCAGAACTGGTTATACTCCAAGGTATCCCCATTGTCCTTCTTGACCTCCACCACCATAAACGACGGCGTCACGGCGTAGATATCAGCGGCAATTGCCAGCTTCCCCTTCCTCCCACGCTCCTGCCCCTGAAGCCTCACCTTGGTCTCGCTACTCTTGACGTCGAACTTCCCCGCCTTGGCCACCTCCTCCAGCCGCGAAATGACGGTGCTGGGCGTCCCCGCGGTGGCGAACCTCATCTCCTCCCTCCTCTTCTCCTCGAACAACGGCGACAAATTGAACCCCTCCGACAACGATATTATGTGGAAAGCATTCATGGTCTCCAGCTGGCTCTCAATCTTCTCCTCCTCCAGATCCAAATCAACCTTTTGGGCAGCAACCTTCCTCGGCACCGGTTTCTTAAACCAAGAAGACTCCATCACTTTGGCAATACTAATCCTTGTATCGGGATTCGGGTCGAGAAGCTTGGTCACAAGCTTCCTGGCATCAAGAGAAAACCACGGTGGACACTTGAAGTCCCCTCTGTAGATTTTTTTATACATGGCAACCAAATTATCATCCTGAAAGGGTAAAAAGCCTGCCAGGAGAACGTAGAGGATTACACCACATGACCATATATCAGCCTTGGCACCGTCATAGCCTTTTTTTGCTATCACTTCAGGCGACACGTACGCAGGCGTGCCGCACGTGGTGTGTAACAGCCCGTCCTCCTTGAGGTGTTCGGAGAAAGCGGTGAGTCCGAAGTCGGAGACTTTGAGGTTGCCGTGTTCGTCCAGGAGGAGGTTTTCCGGCTTGAGATCGCGGTGGTAGACGCCGCGGCTGTGGCAGAAGTCGACGGCGGAGATTAACTGCTGGAAGTAGAGTCTTGCCACGTCCTCCTTTAAGCGGCCTTTAGAGACCTTGTTGAAGAGCTCTCCGCCGCGGACGAGTTCCATGGCGATATAGATCTTGGACTTGCTGGCCATGACTTCGTGGTTTTCGACGATGTTTGGGTGCTTCACCATCTTCATCACCGAGATCTCCCTCTTCACCTGCTCCATCATTCCGACCTTTATCACCTTTTCTTTTCCCACCACCTTCATAGCCACGTGCTGCCCTGTTTTCAGGTTCAGCGCGTGGTACACCTTGGCGAACGTTCCGTGCCCCAGCACACGACCTAGCTCGTACTTCCCGTGCAGCAACGTCGGCTGTCCCTCACTATTGCCTTTCTCTTTCTCATTCATCTTAACGATACAATAATACTACTCTACTACTATAACAATTAGGGTTTCTTTCAGAAATGCGGAAGAATGAATTTGAGTGCTACTACTGATCCTATTACTACCCGTCTTCGACGTGTTTGCGGTGGCAATTTCTGCCGGAGGTTCTGCGTTTGGCAGGGCCACCTGCCTCAGAAGGTGTCAGCCAATGACGAATTCTCATTTCTCTGCATTCCTCACTCGCCAGTTGCGGACAAAAATATCCCCAACTGAATCAAAATCAAAATCAAATCAACAATTCTTTCTTCACAGCTCAATTTTTTTTTCCTATTCAATTCAACCAATACAACAAGCGTAGTGGCCCAAGGTTTCGTTCCTTTTCGTTTTATAGCGCGGATTTAATTAATCGACGGTGGATGAGATGGACACGTGTATGGACCATCCTGAGGCTCCATCATGGACTTGTCTTTTTCTAATTGCCGACTCAAACCACTTACAACTGGTTCTGTAGATGCAACCATGCCCGTTGGATTGGATCCATCCTATGTACACTTATCGGTGCTGTGCAAAAACGCGACGGTTCAGTTTGTCTTCTGTTTTTATTTTTTATTATTTCCTTAAAGAAATAAATAAAGAAGAAATGAAAATAAATTATTTCTTTAATGATTCTGAATCAAATTAATACCTTAATTACATGCAACACATATAGTGCGGATATAGACATAAATAGGGGCAAAGTTGAGAGATTGTTTTGATTTGATGGATATTTTTCATCAATGATTATGAAAATGTCATTTTAATTATTTCTTTTATGGTATTTAACTACATAAAATGAAACGTTATCATTATTACTAATTTATTTGTTTTTCTGGTATTAAACCATACTCCGTAATTGCATCATGCATGCGACAGCAATGCAACCCTCCAATTATGGTATGGCGCGTGGAGGATGAGTGGGGCATGTAGGGTGGGCCCTGCCTCTGGCTGTGTGGCTGTAACGAACGAGTTAGGACTTCGAGTTTTTAATTTTATTTGTGACAGTCACATAAGACCCCACGATTACGAATATCATCTTCTGCATCCATTACAAATCAATATATGATTTTGGTCCCCGCGTGTAAGGAAATTCTTATTTCTCCACACAAAACAAATGAGTTAGATTAACATTGTGGTCATTACACTAACACCATAGAAAAACAATTAATCAAAGTAAGTGTTAAAAGAGACAATATTCATATCTACCATCTCTATATCTTAAAAAGAATTGTTATTCTTTTTTATAGAAATCTTAAAAGAATTAATATTCAGTTATTATTTGACATATTTTTATACACATTAAGAAAAATGATTTAGCATATTTATATTTCAGCAGCCAAAAAGACTGACCGACCTTAATATAAATTTGATTCAAATAAGATTATTAAATATTAAGCTACTTTATTAAATTTTAAGACAATCATATTTTTAAGACTTAAAATACATTCTAGTATTATTTTATCTGTTTTACTTTTAATATGATGAAAAAATATTCT
>PYAF01000424.1:845143-864874 GCA_007407185.1 Glycine tomentella
AATTGGTATCTTAAACTCGAATATAAACAAATATAACTCATTTTACCTTTATTTAATGATATAATGTATTTTGTATACTAAAAAATGTTAAACATTTTATAACTCAATTTCAGTTTTATGTTTTCCTGCTTATGCTTTAACATTGGCTGAAAATAACCACAGGATATATAAATTAATTATTTTGGCATATATATATATATATATATATATATATATATATAAACTTAAATATAGTTTAGGTAAGATTCCTTTTTATTTATTAACATTTTTAATTTTGTCTAGACATGATCGAATTTCCCCTATATAATTGTCCCATTTTTTTTCATTTATTTGTACATGTACAATATTTGTCAACAAAAGATATAGAAAGAAAACAATATTATTATTCCTCAATTAATTTATAAATATAAGTAACAGTAAGTTTTATAATTGTTTCATGTATAACACCCACCTACCCATACAGACTAGACACACACATATATATAATTGGTACTTTAATTATTTTGATAAATTAATTGAAAATAATAATAATAATAATAATAATAAAAAATAACGAGTGATAATAGAGACTTTTTGTCAGTAGTATCAAACTATCATTTTGCACGGCACTGGAAAAAAACTATCATTCTGCAATAAATTAATATGCTTTTTGATTAAATAATTGCACTAAATTATTGTATACATGTGGGTATTAGCTATAATTAATTAATTTAAATAACACGTCAATATATTTATATATCATTGCTTCAATTTATATGACTTTCTTTTAAGAATTTATAACTTCTTTAACATATCTATTTGTAAGATTTTTTTTATCAGTGTAATAAATTTTATAATAAAAATAATTAAACATAAATGAAATCACTTTAAAATTAATTTAACATTCATCCAAACATACACTAAAGCAAAGAAATAGAAAACAAAGAACATGCAAGTTTGACGCAAGTCTGCAAGTGACTTTATGAGTCAAATTTCAGGACAAGATGTATTATTTTCATTATTTTATATTGGTTTTCTTTTAATAAGACACCGACAGGCAAATAACCATTTATTGGAATGATAGGATATCAATATTTCATTAACTTGATGCACACAAATGGCGTAAAAACGACAAGGAAGATCAATTTTTGTAGATCAAATGCTGTTTAAATTCAATTATGTTGAAAATGAACATCTTTTTCAGTTTTTAAAAAGGAAATAAACAAAACATAATTTCATGGTCTCATTGGTCTACTCAAATTTGTTACTTTTTACTGTTTTTTGAAAAGTACGGAGCGTAGGCACCGATTTATACAGTAAGAATTTATTCGTTAAGAATATAAGACATATGCCCAGATGACCATCATGCATGCAACATTACCTCCTGGTGTGTGGAGGGGGTGGTGGGTGGATGAACTCAAATGAACTACTGTATATTTGGATATTGGAGGGAAGATTAGTATTTTTTTTTTTTTTGGTGTAGGAGATTAGCATAATATTCACATTTATTAGGGAAGAAAAGTAGAATAATTTACTTTATTATTTTTCTACAAGTAAAATAATATAATTGCACGTGTAAATTAAAGTACAATCACAAGATGTTTAAATAATTGTTTAGTCCATGTAAAATAGGGTGTTTTTAAATTTTTATTCTTTTAAAGTTTTCTTTATTAGTCTTGTAAATATTTAAAAAAATTGGTTTTAGTTAGTTTCTATGATTAAATAATAATGTCAATCAATAAGCAACAAAAACTTTGATAATCCATTAATTTACTACGTTATTAATGAGTCTAAAAGAATAATCACCTGTAATCTTTTTATGAACTATGTCTTTAAATTTGTAATCAACTATTATGAATATATGAAAATTTAAAAATACAGTTGAGTAGTTTACTAAAAAACAATTACACATGAATGTCTTGATAAATCAATAAGTTGTTAATATTACTCTTATGTCATAATTTAATGTTGTTTAGCAGTAGAGACTAAAATTATAAAAAAAAATCTTACAGGAATAAAATCAAAACAAAAATGTTTAAAGACTAAATTCCAAATTCTCTTTCAAAAGTTATTTGTCTTAATAATATTTATTGTCTCGGAACATGTCATTCGTAGTTTAACAGCAGTGTTTGGTATTGTGTTCTCGAACTCAAAATTGCATCAAAATGGAAGCAATTACAAGTAGCTTTCCATGGTTTTTTTTTTTTTTTATAACAATTTTACGTGATTTGAACAACTTGAAGCAGATCTATACACTCGCTAATAGCAGTCGTCCAAAAAAAAAACGTGTTTTTTTAAAGTTATTGAGAAGGGCTTTTTTATGGCGTTTGTGTAGGTTCTTTTTCAGATACAGTTACAACTATCTTTTTCGGTTTTTCTCATATGTATTACTACATTATTATAATTCTATTCGATTTGCCTTGTAACTAACAGGTTTGAAAATTCAAATTACTTCTAATTGAGTAGATGCACATAAGCAGATGTTTGAGTCACGTATGACTAGTATCGATTCATATTCCGCCAAAATAGTTTTGCTTTCTATAAGTGCATAAATATTTATGTTGATCTTTACTTGCTCATTTTCCTTTATTTTTCTTTTGTGGGTGCATAAATTCTTTAAGAATTTTGCATATTTTGAAATTTGTTTGATGACCTCCAAGAGAGGAATGTTGACTTCCACCCTTCTGAAAGTCTCAAGAAGATCAGAATCAAACTCTACTTTCTTTGCAAGAATTTAGAAGGAACAGGTAGAAGAATCTATTTTGATGCAGAATCTGTTTTGACATCAACATCTGTTGAATTTGGAAGCTCCTTGTCACTCATCAAGGTAATAACACTTACGTTCTTTGAATTAATAATTGGTTGTATTGGAATGTTGCTAGAACTTTGTTACTATATCTAGTTGACAGTTATAGCTAATTGTTCAATCTAAGTCTGCAGGTCTTGGATGGTGGCACTCACATTCTGTTGAAACTGAATGTTGCTAGTGGTCATTTGTTTCATCAAGTCCTCCAAGGAAGGTCTAGAACTGCTCTACACAGGTTGTGTATGTGTAGGTGCATATTGTTGTTGTCTGAACGAGGGAGCTTGATATTTTCTGGTGGGGGTTTGATATTGTTGTTGTTTGAATGACTACAGTTGTTGTGGACTAGGACCATACCTCAAGTTTGGATGATATCTCCAACCAAGATTATAAGTCTTGGAGTAGGGATTATACTGTTGTTATTGAGGTCTGAATGGTTGTCCAGGTTGTATAGTCGAAACTTCAGCAGTCTGTTCTGTTTCTTGGAGAGTATGACATGTATCTGTTGGATGATCAGGCGCACAACAGATACCACACAACCTTGGTTGATTGCCTGCCATCACATTCTACTGTTGACCAATGGCAAGTTGTCTCACAAGGGATGTTAATTTTGTCAGTTTATTCTCCAACCTTTGGTTATCAGTAACCACAAAAACTCCATTTGCAACATCCTTGGATGGTGCAGCTACTCTAGTACCGAATTGCTGGTAATTTGCTGCCATGTTGGAAATCAATTGCCTTGTAGTAGTGAGAGTTTTGTCCATTAAAGCGTCTCTACTGACTGCATTAATTATACTCCTATCCATTAACATCAATCCTTCATAAAAATACTGCTGGATCAATAATTGCTCATTGATTTGATGTGAAGACAGGTAGCACACAAATTGTTGAACCTCTCTCAGTATTCATATAATGTCTATCTAGGTAACTGCCTTATACCACAAATTTCTTTCCGAATGGATGTTGTTCTGGAAGAAGGGAAAAATTTATCTAAAAATCTTCTCTTCATATTTGTCCAAGTGTTGATAGGATCTGGTTGAAAGAACAATCAGTCCTTAGCCACACCATCCAAAGAGAATGAAAATGTTTTCATCTTTATATAGTACTCATGAATGTTATTAGGTCGCATGATGGAACACACTACATGAAACTCCTTAAGATGTTTATGTGGATCTTCACCTGCAAGACCATGAAACTTTGGAAGGAAATAAATTAGTCCAGATTTTAGCTCATCACTGACCTCTGTCTCAAGATATTGAATACACCAAAGTTGACAAACAACATTATGTGTAACCAATTCCTTAAGAGTTCGATTATTGTTAGTCATTGCATCAACAACAATTTTAGAATCAGAATGTTCAAAATAAAAAAAACTAAAGGTTTAGAAACAGAATGCTCAAAATGCACTATACTACTATCAAGAACTACTCTTCTATTATCTCTACTCAAATTGTGAAATGTCCTATATATCTCATGATCATATGAATGCAAGTCACCTGGTTTAAACCTAATCATGCAAAGTTCAACTCGTCAATAACAAAAATCACAAAAATAACAGACAACTACTTTACCAGAACATTGTTCACAATATTTGATGAAATGATATAGAAAATGAAAAATTGTCCCAAACTAATTTTTTAAAAGAAATTCAAAAAAAAATATTATAGTAAATGTCTAAAAATCATTTTTGATTTTTGAATTTTTTTTATTTTGAATTTTAATAAAATAATAAAAATAAATAAATAAAAATAAAATTCAAAAATTACTATAATAAACGTCTAAAAAAATCATTTTTAATTTTTAATTTTTTTAATCTATATCTATCTTCTATTTATGTTGTATCTATTTGCTATTACATGCATGAGATTGCAATCACGTTTTAAAATTGGTTCAAGACTCTACATTTAATTATAGATGCAAATTTTTTATTTTATTCTTTAAGTGGATCGACTTTTAAACTTTTTGGGCTGCAAACTTTTGTAAGTTGAATAAAGGATAATAATGCTAATAAGTAATAAAATAATACTGTACATTATACATGCTTATTTCGACATTGACCCAACTAGAGTCTTTGCTGGTCTTTGTTTCGTCCTTTTGTGACATCTATTTAAATTTAAATTCGATATACTCCGAAGATCTTTTCCCCACACTTATGTATTCTGGCATTGGTTGTGTTTATGGTGGATATCCAAGGTTGAGTGTGTGATCCTCCGTGGTCGTCTGGTCGAGACTCGAGGGTCTTGTTCTCCCGATGTTTTGTTTAGATTAAGAGATAAATAAATATATATAAAAAAAAAGAATGAAAAAGAATACATAACCAATGCCTGAAAAAAATATAAATGATAAAAATAAAATAAGAAAGAAAGAATTAAATAAATTGTATGTAAAACATTTATATACTAATTAAAAAATTTAAAATTTTCATTCCATTACGTTTTTGTAACAAATTATTTATTTTTATTTTAAAAAGTTATGTTATAAAAATTATTTTTTAAGAAATTAGAAAAAGTAATCTAAATATTTATTATGTTAATTTCATAACAAATTAATATTTATTTATTTGTGTTAAAAAATGTATTTAATTTTTTTTTAAAAAAAACATGTATTGATCGTCACTTGATGTTATCAACTGTAATATATCTCTAAACAATAGAATGACAATTTCATTTTTTTTAAAATGCTCAAATTGTATTTATGATGTTATCTTGATCTGTTTCACGATTTTCCAACATATTATTGATAAGTTGTTTTTGCTGCTACTTTTACCTTTTTTCTACTCACTAATTTTTCAATCTATTATTGGTAAATTGGTTTTGCTTTAAATTCAGATCAATTTTACGTAAAGTGTTGTTACGTTTTTATTATAATGTTCTCCCATCAGGAAATACTCAGCCACAGCTCAGACAGGCAAATCTCAACCATCGGTTTCTTCTTTATTACTCAGAAAGAAAGGAACTAATAAATAGAGTTGGAAATTTTGTTCAACTTTAAATTGAAGAAATGGATTCATTACCTTGAGTGTAGTGTAGGTGACTTGTCAGCTTAGTTTCTTGTAACTTGGGTTGCTTAGTTTCGTTGCACCTAGTATACACTCAGATTGACGGTGGTTAAGGGGGAGAAGTATCTTTTTTTTATTCATAAAAATAGAAAATACCAAAAAATTTATTATAATTTACTCATTCTATTGAATCAAATGAATTAGACTCGTGATAAGGTGAAAAAGTATATCACATGATGAACAAATATATTTGTATTTCTCTTCAGATATATATTCTATTTTAAAGATGTTTATATTATTTTATATTTTGATAATTACTGTTTTATTCTAATGTCTTACTTTAGCCTTTTTTAATTATTTATTTATATTTTCTGTCCTTATATTTATTATTATAATGACGAAGACTGATGTATATTTCGCTTGGCATTGCTGTTCGATTAATTATATGGATGTCACATATCAATCATATGTTCAAATTTCTTTCGTCAAACACTTTCTCATTTTCTCAACCTCCCTGCAATGTTTTCTCACTTTCTCTCATCTAGAACTAATTTATTGGCTGCAACATTATGAGTTTATGACTTATAGCATTTTTATCTTTTTTCCCATGTAATTTACAAATTTCTATTGGGATGTATAGGTTTGATGTTTTAAGAGTCCAAATCATATGTATCACCAACAACAATACCAACGGGTTTCTACAAAGAAAAGCACGAAACTTAATTTGTTTTAATTATCTCTAAGATAGTAGAGCTGTACGTACGTTTCTCTTGTAATTATATGACCAGAGATCTGATAAATACCAATAATTAATAGCAAGTAACAAAAAATTTCTCGAATAATTGTTTTGCATATGATGGGATCTCAAGTTCCAAACTGGGGTGGGCACCAATATTCTACGAGATGCCATCATGTGAAATGATAAATTGAGTGGCATTCTTGCTTGTCTCCATAGTTCTTCATAGTATGGTGTTTTCTTTTGTTTAAGTAATCACTAATCAGTCGTTGAAAGTGTCCTTTCCCGGCATTTGATACCACACATGCATTGCCTAGTCCAGTCACCATCTTGAGCAATGCTATCAAAATTTTGGTCATATGTACCTACCACGCGCGAATTTAAGTTTGAAAGATACCTACCATAATTTGCAAAGATAAATAGTGGGCCCAACCAAAAAATAGAGAAGAGATCATGCTCACTCACACACACACACACACACACACACACACACACACATATATATATATATATATACACTAACTGGACATGTGAATACGACCGTTTGGCATATGGTATTATACATGAAGTAGTGAGCAACAAAACTTATTCAGATAAATGATTCAAAATAGTATATATGATTCAAAAAATATTTATTCAGAAAAAGGACTATGCTTAATCAACTCTATATCTGCAATTCAAACAAGGAAGAAACTAGTGGACTCAATTCAATAAAAAAAAATGGTTGAATTTAAACTCTATTCTATTTTTTATGATCTACGTTTTCTTTTAACTTAATAAATTCACAAACTGTTAGTTCTCTTGAGCTTGCAATCTCATCAACATCAAGTCTTGGACTTCATAAATTGTCATTTACTTTAACCATTTTGTATTGTGAAAAATGACAGTGTAAAACCAAAACAAAATAATGACGAAAATGGATATAATTTCTTACAAAGCCAGAGACTAAAGGGAAGATTTTAATTCGTAAAATTAGAGACTAAAGAGATCGGTAGATTCGATACTTCACAAACTTAAGGACTAGAACAAGATTTTATTCAAGGTAATATGCATAATTCATACTTCAATATATTTAATATAGATATTTTATACTCTCAACCCTAAGCTGTTCCACCCTAACCAACCCACACTTGATCCATTTTCGGCACTTTCTCATATTCTATCATCAGCATACATGGTTTATAGTTATTATTTTACTTCAAGACTCAGCTCAAATATCAATTTCTCAACTGCATAAACGATCAACGCTACTATTAAATTGACAAAATTTACATACAAAACATTACAAAGACAATTACAAAATCCGCAGACACAAGCTCATCATCTAATGCTACAATTATTAGAGTTCTTAACATAACATTGGCCCAACACATCGCATAATAAGTACCCATTAGCACTTTCCACATGCCAGATGACATGAATTGATTGATGTCGACGTAGGATTCCAGGTTTAATTGTCATATTCGGGTGGGCATGTTGAGCGAGTGAGTCATCAAGTTATAATTAGCTAGCACAATAAAAACTTCAAATAAGTGTACATAAACTCTGTAGTTAAACTCTGTTTGTTGGCCATATGCTTTCTCTCATTGGTATCTATCTTTTTCCGTGAGTACCCTTCCTTAATAAAATTGGTACATTTGAGTAGTAATGCAAAGTTTAGGTTCATTTTTCTATATAAAGAATGGTTAGGACTGTAGCTTGAGAATCTCCCATGTGCATGTGTAGATTTGTTCAGGCACACTGCACATGTATCGAGGGGAAAGTTTATCTTGCTTGTGCTTATCTCTTTAATGCATAAATCTTAGTTTCAAAGGGAAAATTCTTTGTCTCTGCCAAGTAGTGTCTGGAAAAAGATAATGCCCCCAACCGATTTAATTATGCATATTGTCTCAAAATTTTATTTTTAAATGAAAAGTGCGATGGAATTTCGCATGTGGAGAGCACCGGTTCATCCAATATTATAAAAAAGGACAGAAATCAATGTTTTTAAGACCAAATGAATGGTTCAACTAGAGTTGAAAGTTGAACATTTAATAATTAAATATATTTTTGATATTATATAATAAATTAATATAAATTATAAGAAAATGAAGTTCAAAAAATTTAAATTAACATAAAAAATCATGTTAAATGTTTAAAAAGATAAAATTTTCAAAATGCATAGTTGAATAATAACAATTCATTTTTACATTTCATACGAGCCTTTATTTATAAATAATAAAAAAATGGTTCATGTTGATTTGGTACTAGTTTTTGCCCGATTGACCAATTATTGCTTGTTTGAACCAATGACTTAGAGTGTGTTTGAATACACCTTATGAATGAAAGAAATCATGCCAAATTGATCAATAACATGTAAGCTACAATGGATAGCTTCTTGATTGACAGAAAATCAGTTCGCAACACCTGACCAAACAGACACTTAATCGGCTTCGAGTTCAACCAGTTAAACCAATTGGTGTAATCCGGGTTTTTAAAATTATAACCGAGTCTGAAACACTCGTCTAGACTGGAACTTGTAGGAGTGTGAGGCATAGGCATATATAGTAAGGAAGAGGAGGTTGAATATTATTCATTCAGCTTTTGGCCTCAAATAGATGCATGCTACTTCTTTTGCAAATAGGGAATATTAAGCCATGATAAATCATATGTACATAGATGACAAACTATGAGCTTGTTAAAGTATACTCTATTTTTCTCTCTAAGATATACATCCCAGTCCCACTTCCAAATTTTAATCCTTATTGCAGAAAAGGTAGGATGAAATTCAATCAAAGTGGCCAAAGTGAAATTTGATTCAAGTAATTCTCGGAAAAGAGACTTTGTTTTGTGACACTTGTGGTTGTGGTAACAACTCTTGAGCTGCCCAGTAGAGCTGGCAAGCCCAACCTGGCCCGTCAGCCCAAAGAGTCAAAATCGGATCAGGTCAGACCCTGTCCATATTCTTACAAGCTGTATTTTTTTAGACCCAATGTCGAGCCACCGGCCGAATTACCTAAATTTTAAAATGAATAAAAAATAAAATAAGCATGATTCTAAATCTAAAAAAATAAATAAAATGAAGTGATTGTTGACACATTTTTTTAAAATGTTTGAATTTAGAATTTATTTTCAAGATTGAATTTAATAAACGCGGTTTTAATTTCATAATTATCCTGCAGATTAACAAGGAATAAATATAACACGCACACACATGTTACCAATACATCTTGATCAATGTTTCGGTTTTAATTTCACATTTTGAAATGAAAATGTATTAGTATTGTCTTACTTGTCTGAGAAGCGTTTTGAATTTCTTTCTCTGGCAGCAAAGAATTTTTCGACCCGACTTTGTTAGCATTTTCTGCGGCAATAGAAAATGTTTCGGTTAATGCATAGTTGGTAAATTGGATTTGTAAATTTTTATTAAATAAATTAAACTGTAGCTGTTCAACTGTTGGGGATCAAATTTAGAAGAGCGTGAATAAAAGTAGCAGAGCCTTAAATCATCCACTTCCTATATTTATCACAATCATCAAAATTTTACGAGAATTGAATAGAAGTTCAATTTACAAAACAGATTTTAAATAGTCTACTAAATGTAAACAATGATGGGTTTTGAAAAACTAATTTTAATTGCACCCAGCCACTGTGAACTGGATAAAGACTACAACTGTTTCAGAATGTGTAATGCATATGTATAATGGTGCATATATATGCGAGCCTGGCCAAAAAGGCTCGCTTCTATTGGACTGTCTTGTTTAGAGCCCAGCTTGGCCTTGTTTGCAGGCTGACTAGGCCAGTCCATCGGGCTAGACCCATTTTGGCAGTTCTACTGCCTGCAAAATATTTTGTCATTGTCTTGCTTCAACCTAAAGGGCTCAAATAAAAAGATTGCTCTTCACAACACCTAGTGTTAGGAGCTAGTTACTAATAAGCAGCAGCAATGGATCCTAACCTTGAATTCCCTACCTCCTTATCAAAACTTCATTGTAAGCATGAAACAAAAGAAATAGTCCAAAAGCCAACAGAGTTAAACTAGACATAAAAATGGTATTGTTTTCTACTCAAATGTACCAGTTGACTGTCACGTTTCACAATCAGAAGGTTGTTGGTTAGGTATTAGATATCCTTTCATATACTTGGCCACTATAGTAAACAAGTTATAATGAACACAGCATTGTTTGATACTATAAGAAAAGTGACTACTGCTTTTTTTTGAGAATGAAGTTCTCCTCAGGCAGTTTTTGCCAAAAATAATTTGCAGCCTCTATCCATTGGGGATCAACCACAAACTTCTTTTCTTTCACTGCCCACCGGCACTTCTCAGTTCCAGCATCAGTAGCAACTACGTGTGTAACAGATGAGTCAATTTCAGTCAAACAAGTAGCTCCCATCTGCTCTGCCATTTTCCGCAGAGATGGTATTGCACCATGAACAATACGGCTGAAAATGATCACACATCCGCTTAAGACTTCCCTTCGAACCGATGACAATATCTTGAAAAAATGAATTGATTGTAAGGACCTCATTAGAAGAATCTCACATTAGGATTCCAACATTAACTAAACATTTCCACTGACATATAGCTAGAGTAATGAACAAAATAACTACCTGCCTCACATCTCGATCATTAAAATCTTCTTGTTTCTACAAAGGGTTCCCCATCACACAATTTTAGTATTATATCAGAAATAACAAATATTTAATAAGGAAGACATAATGAGGAGTGACATACATCAAAAAACATGCAATGAACTTGCTTGAGCACTTTGAGAATTTTTGCAAGTGCTCCATCAGTTTCATTTTCATCACTCTTCTGTTCGGCTAGGGATTTGCAATTGAAACCAAACTGCCGACAACTTGAACGAAAAAAATTGTATCTTTCCATTAGTATCAGATTATCTTTATGCTTCACCCATGCCTGCAACATATTCATACATGCCATTAAAAGGAGATGATTTTTAGTTCATAAATTTCCAAAAGAAAACAGAATTATTTTATTCCCTAAAATAAACTCAATTCAATAGACATCACCAACTGAAAATGAGTGGAGCTATATCTCCTCATCTCCTTTATAAATTATACAAAGCAACATTGCAAAGTAAAACTGATTTGAACACAACTAAAAAGAAACTAATTCTTTTCTATAAAGTATAAACAAATAAAGAGTTTAAAATGCTCTGTGATAATTTGATGTAGTCACTAGTCAGCTCTGTAAAATGATTTTCAAAAGGCCTTTAGACACAGGACACTGGCAAGGCTATCCTATTCTTATTTATCACAAACTTGGACTAATAGTCATTCTAGCACCAAGAAATGCAAATGCAAGTAAAACTAATTTCTTACTTCTTTCTTATTTCCCCATATCACCCATGTATAGCGTAGAACTTTTTTATTCATATTATACAATCATATTTATTTTATTTCATTCAAATTGAATCATTTTCATTTAGAAGTACTCTGACCAAAGTTGTGAATCCTAAAGACTGCTTTTAATGGATGAAATGAAAGCATATCTTTAAATGCTACGTAGCAATTGACAGACTATTTTCTTCTTCCATTATAACTAAATTATCATAAACACCTAGTCGGATAAGCCTTTGTTGTTGTATAACTAAATTATGATAAACAAAAAGAAATTGACTTTATAGCATATATGCCACATCAACATGCTGTTAATATAGGTAAAAATAAAAACATTCTAGGATAGTCTTCTAAATAAAATAACTATCATCAAACAAACATTCCAATTAAGTAACTCAGGAGTACATGTTAGAAACTAGTAATGCACTCACGTGTTCTGTATCATCAAGAATTAGGACTGCACTTTCTTGCCCTAACACAACATCAAGACCCTTCTGATGCTTTTGAGTCCCATCATCTCGAGAAATGACCTTAGCATTGAAGTATTCTCCCTGAGGATCAAGTAGCTTAGCCATCTGTAATGCATAAGGCCGATCACCCATAGTATATATGTACATCTCAAACATTTCACTTGCTTCTTTTAGAAATGGGCGGACAAAGGGCCTCAACTTGGTCATCATATTCATATGCTCCAATTTGAAGAGGCTGCCTTTGGAGACATCTATCATTTGATTATATATAAGTTAAGAAACCAATAAAAAAACCCAGGACATCAAAGGTGAAATCAAGAGTTATCAGAAAAACACACACACTGAACTATACAAGTGAGTAATGTATCTTTTCTTTATCAGTTAGTCTCTGTGACAACTGTTACTGTTGTGCAGCTGCTGGTTTGTAATATCAGATAGGTTAGTCTCTGTGACAGTTGTAACTGTCACACCAAGTTAGCTTTGCCTCTGCCTATATAGTTCATTGTAAAAGAGCTGAATATTGTGTTGAATCAATCCTTTAGTTCAATAAAATAATATTCTATCTCACTTATTCTTGAAACAAGTAAAAACCTTAATTTTACCAAAAATGCAAGAAATAAGTTAGCATGCCAATCTATTCAAAGAAATCTCACCTATATAAGAGATGCCATTTTTAGGACGGCGTGATTATATTCTTTATATGACATATAATGATGTGTTAGTGTTACATTGAGCATGGTTGTTGGCTTGTTAAAATTGCTTAAAAACACAATGATATCTTTGTCTTTTAGCAACCAAAGTAACATGAATGAATCATTCTTTAATCTTTATTCAGCCAGAAATTTCAAAACAGTATTAAGGACATGTGTATATCGCATGTTGGAAAGTTTAAAATGCATTCAACAACCACAAGTGAAAGAATAGACAGAGTTGACTCGTTCATTCCCCTGCCACACTTTTATTACAGTTAGTAGTGCTCATGATTGGGGTATTTACATAACTATAACCATAACTAATAAATAACTAGATTATAAGAGGGTATTATAAATATAACCATAACTAGTTTTATATAATTAGTTATAATTTGATATAACCAATTATTGTTTTTAAAATATGGGTATATAACCAGTTATGAATAAACTAGTTATATAACCAGTTATATAACAAGTCATATCTAAAATCAATTACATGTTAGTGATGAATGAATAAAAATAAGTTATTTGAAATAACCATTTCTATAAAACTAGTTATAGTTTTATAACTATAACTATTTTTTAAATAAATATAAATTATTTCAAATAACCATAACTATCAAAACTAGTTATAATTTTATAACTACTTTTATATAACTAGTTATAATTATTTTTTTAAAACTAGCTTTTTTGAGCATCCCTAATTACATTATCTTCATTAACTAAAGAACCAATTCCAAAAGGTATATAATGCAAACATTTCAGCGACAGATTATCAAATCACAACATCATAGAATTATAGCAGATATCTAGCATTCATGCCATGGCTATTGTCCTATGATTATTGCACCAACAAAATAGACTAGTTGAATGATATTAATGGTGTGATAAACACAATATAGACCAGAGAAAACACTCACTGTCTCAAACAAAACTGCTGATCTAGAATACCAATACCAATTACTATAAGCAAAAGCACATCAGTTTACACATACCTTTAAGAGAATCTGTTTGGTTATGTAAATGTGACTCTTCAGAAGTCAAATGCGCAAGGTGAGTGGAATTTAGCAGTGTGTGATCTAGGTCAAGAACCAAGTAGAGCTTTTTCCGACATAACAAACTCTTCATGTCAGTATTGCGCAATCTAGAAATTTCCTCATCATGAAGTCTCAGTCCCTGCAAATACAAAGTTTTCTATCATGTTTAAGAAACAATTATTTGGGTAAATTAAGTAGATTGGCATGGTCATGATTACCAAGCTGACCATCATGTTAACCAAATCATGAAAATGGACATAGGATTTTTATATTAAAGATTAGAGGATATGTTAGTGTTTATAAAGCCAACATCATCAAACTTGGATGGTGCATATAATCCAAAAATTCAATTGTATACTTAATACTTAAATATGAATGCCCCAGCACAACATATTATCATTCTTATAGGGATTTCAATCACGAAATATACCCCAAATGAGTGAGGGAGGCGCTACAGGCTCACCACTACATTTGTCATAATAAATAAAAACCATCAAATCAGGAAATCACTATTTAACATACAACTTATTTCAAGTTGATCTAACAGTCATGCAAAAACTGTGTCATGCAGCAGCAACAACTATCCAAAACTAAATTTGTAATTCTACAAGATAACTATCTGAAACAATTTATACCTTATGTATGTACCCAAATGTAACACCAGATTCCCCATCCAACTTTTGCCCACAACGTATACACATATTTCCAAACGAGCCGGGATGTGTACATACGTCTACCTCCATGGATGCCTCTGCAACAGCAACATGATAAAATATTGCGCACAATCATATTAATAGTTGCACAAAGATGAGAAAATATTGTGCAGAATCTGAGTCATTACAAGTAAGTTAAAAGTCTAGTTATTGTTGTTTACATATCATTACTCATAAAGTAAAAAAACAATTAATACAGTTTCTTGGTAATGGGGGAAAAATTGTTGACTAAAGTAAGTTACAGATGGCAATGCAAGTTATACAAGCTTAGGTTCAACCATTGAAATAGTTAAAGAGAGCTTTATACATAGATAAAACTAAGAAACATTATCACACCAGACACACCCTTTATTGAAAATTGGTTTTCTTGCTCTAAAAGAGAAACAGCGTAAGAATAAATAAATTCCATGCAAAGATGATGAAAGAAAGAACTATAAAAATAAAAAATTACCTAAACTCCGTTTGACGATTCCTTCTGAAGTAGATCCCTCAGTTTCCTCAATGCTTTCAAATTTACGTCTTTTAATTCTGCTTCCATTCATGAATTACAGTATATAACACAGTGAAATTGACCAAAAACAAGAAGTAAGAAAAACAAACTCATAGCATTATATCTCAGAATAGAATGACATCTTCAACATAAATGCACCAAAAGCATGAACCCTAAGATATCAATCTCTCTCTTGGGGTTTATGCAAATTGGTTCACAATTCCACAGACCACCAGTAAAAATTAGTTTTCACTTTTCATGCAATGCTGAAGATTTTCAAAGCAAAACACGGACAAAGCACATTTTAATATCAGTTTTTAGAAAGGCATAACTAATAGTAATATACACTCAATAGCATAGTTGACGGAGGGAAAGAATAATGCAGAGAGATCCGATACCCAGACTATTATTTCAGTGTACCCTTAACAATCATATATAAGCAATGCCCTGATTTAATTAAAACCTTTCATTATGATATTTTATGATTTTTCAGAAACGAGCTACCTAAACTACAATCATAGTTATAAATCGTGGAAAGCGGCATGAAGCAGCTGACCCCGAAACCACTATAGTAAGATTTAAATTGATGTTATATATGACTATGTCAGACTTAAACCTAATAAACTTCAACATATTCGCAAATTCTGAAATAACAATTGATAACGGCTGCTTAACTCACACCAGAGCGCGTATAATAATGCGAAACAAAACAGGTAAAGAAGAAGAGCACCTGACACTCTCAAGCTCATCATGATCATCATCATCTTGTTTTTCAACTTCTTTATCTGGCGACGAGTCCGGTGAACTTGCATCGAGTTCAGTGTCAAGAAATGAAATGAAGTCATCACTGCTGGACGAATGCACAGGAGAATCGGTAACAACACTCATCTGCATAATACTCATCCAACAAAACCAAATTAGCAACAAAAATCCATAAAAATAAAAAATAAAAATGGATGACAACATAAACCACAACCACAACTAATTGGAAAATAAAACAAGAGATAGCAGTGTATGAAACACAAGGGAGTATCATATAGAAAAGAAAGCAACTCATCAAGTTGCCCTAACTCACGTCCACTAAAAAAATAGCATGAAGTGAGGTAGGACATAAAATTAAGTATATGAATGCAATAATCCCTAGGGATTCAACATAGAAGGTACCTGTTTATGTGTGAATGGAAAGAAAATGGATGAAGCGTTAAGGTAAATTAGTATGCAATTGGAAAATCATGTGTCTGAAGCGGGCAACAAGGGAGAGTGCAAGAAAGTGGAGAGAGAAGCCCCAACGAATACAACGAACAATGTCACCGTACGACTGTATCGAGTATCGTAGAAATTAAGGCTAAGGGTATTGGAAGTTGGAACCGGAAAACTTAACTTGGGCCTATTCCTGTTGAAAGAAGTGGGCTTTAATGAATTGGGCTACATCCCACAACTACGGGTACTGATTCAAGAGAAAAACTTTATACACCATTATAAAGACTTATACACCCAGAATTTTTTTAAAATGCCAATAATACCCTCCATTGTTTATAACAGAAGCTGAGCATTTTTTTTGGTTTCCATGAACGACTTCAATCTTTGGTTGAGTGCATTATGAGTGGAAGGTGTTGGTTGTGGTCGTTTTAGCTAGTGGTGTATGCCTTTGCCGCTGTTGGGTTAGTCGGAGTAGCAGACGGCGGTGGAGCAGCTGTCGGTGAAGGTAAGTTGCATTTTTTGGCATTTACGGATTGGATAATCCGTATAGGATCTACGGATTAGTGAATCCGCATGTATTTTCAGCTTTGTGTGATCCGTATGGCACATACGGATCAGCCAATCCGTATGTTCCATACGGATCATCCAATCCGTATGGTCCATACGGATCACACAATCCGTATGGTCCATACGGATCACACAATCCGTATGGTCCATACGGATCACACAATCCGTATGGTCCATACGGATCACACAATCCGTATGGTCCATACGGATCACACAATCCGTATGGTCTATACGGATTGGCTGATCCGTATGTGCCATATGGATTGGCTGATCCGTATGTGCCATATGGATTGGCTGATCCGTATGGACAAAAAAATGAATTTAATTATTGAAAATTGATTTTAATTATTAAAAATTGTGTTCTTAATGATTATTATTTGTTTGTGTTGTGATTTATGTAAGTTTGTTGTCATTTGTGAAAATGAACAACGATGAGTGGATATATGATGCTATAATGTCTGAAGAAATTGATATGAATGAAGATATTGGAGATGAACTGAGGCCATTTGAAAAAGCTGATGGTTCAGTCGATTGTTCTGCAGCGTTCAATACTTGTGAGGTATGTATATTATTTATAAATTCGTTAGCGTTTATTAATCAGTGATTTATGGAACTTAATAGTCATTATTATTGATTTGTGTAGGTGTTTGCTTCTCGTGTTGAACTATTAAAATGGGCTAGAAGTGTTGCGTATGAGAATGGTTTTGTAGCCGTGATAATGAGGTCGGACATGCATACTGGAAAGAAGGGAAAAACTTCATTTGTTTTAATTGGTTGTGAGAGAAGTGGAAAGTATAGAGCGTTCAATAAAAACATGGTGCCCACAGTGACTAGTACAAGAAAATGCAATTGTCCGTTTAGATTGAAAGCGAAACCAGTACCGGAAGGTGAAGGGTGGATGGTGAAATTATTATGTGGCACTCATAATCATGGTTTGGCAAACTCATTATGTGGACACCCGTATGCTGGTCGACTGACAGAGGAAGAGAAGGTTGTAGTGCATGATATGACACGATCGATGGTGAAGCCTAAGAATATTTTCCTTACTTTGAAAGAGCATAATCCGAATAATTCTACATCCTTGAAGCAAGTAATGAATGCACGATATACATATCGTACGCGTATCCGAGAAGGTAATACTGAATTGCAACAGTTGATGAAGCTTCTAGAACGAGACATGTACATTCATTGGCATAGAGTGAAGGGTGAAAATGTCATTCGTGACCTGTTTTGGACCCATCCAGATGCAGTGAAGTTGACAAATGCATATAATGTTGTTTTCCTGGTAAACAACACATACAAAACAAACAGGTACAGACTTCCGTTATTGGACATTGTTGGTGTCACTCCTACTGGGATGACGTTCTCAGCTGCGTTTGCTTTATTAGAAGCCGAACGTGTAGACAATGTTATTTTGGCCCTAGAACGTTTTAGAGGCATCTTTATTGAAACTGAATTTTTCCCAAAGTGATTGTCACTGATAGAGATTTAGCATTGATGAGTGCAATTACAATTGTGTTCCCTATGTCTACCAATTTACTTTGTCGGTTCCACATTGAAAAAAATGTGAAGGCAAAATGTAAAACTTTTATCTGACAGAGTAACGCATGGGACTATGTGATGAAAGCCTGGGGAAGTCTTGTGGACTGTGGTAATGAGGATGAATTTGGTGATTGTATGGCAAAGTTTGACATTGCGTGTTCTCCATGGCCTGCGTTTGTTGATTACGTGAAAACCACATGGCTCAATCCACACAAAGAAAAATTTGTTACAGCGTGGACCAAACAATGCATGCATTTGGGTAACACAACAACTAACAGGTTAGCAAATCTTTAAGTTTTGTAAAGTTATTGCTTTTATATTGTGGTTGTAGGGGATAGTTTATGACTGTTACCATTGGAATGTAGGGTCGAGTCAGCACATTCGACATTGAAAAGGCTGTTGCATAATAGCCTAGGCGACATCTGTACTGTATGGGATGCAATGCACAACATGCTGACCTTACAACATACTGAGATTAGGGCATCATTGGAGAGAAGCATACATGTGGTAGGTCATGTGTTTAAAGTAACACTGTATAAACGACTGATTGGAATGGTGTCCAGGTATGCTTTAAACCAATTAGCTGCTGAGTATGAGCGAGTCCATTATGCAGGCAAAAGCAAAAAACGTTGTGGATGTGTTATGAGAACAACACATGGACTGCCTTGTGCATGTGAGCTAGCTAAGTATGTTCTTGGGTCCATACCTATTGATGTTGTTGATTTGTTTTGGCGGAGGTTAAGTTTTGAGGATCAAGGTGTAGATGAGGGCCAGGTGGACATAAGTGGAGAGATGGAAGCCATATCTATGCGTTTTAATAACCTTGATTTTTGTGGGAAGGTCACTTTAAAGACAAAACTTAGAGAAATTGCATATCCTGACAAAAACTCAATGTGTCCTCCGCCTGAAAAAGTGAAAACAAAAGGTGCACAAAAGAGACAAGTTTCGCAACACGCCAAGTCAACCAAGCGGGATCCATCTTCATGGGAGTATGTGGACGAATTACATTCTGTTCAGAATAGTTGTTCGACACCAAAACATGCTGCAACATCTTCGGCTTATGACAGGAATATGGACACCAAGTTACCGATGCTGGATCAGTTTCATTCATTCATGCATGATTTCATTGTAGACATTATCGATGTTAAAGCCGATGGT
>PYAF01000424.1:864974-880943 GCA_007407185.1 Glycine tomentella
AACCAAAAACAATGTGTACAGCTCCAACCAATAAGTAAAACTACAATTCCATCTCAACACTAATAGCATAAAGCAACAACAATTTCAAACAGATAATGACCAATAACATATTTATTTTACATTATACAAAGCATCTGATGCAAAATTCCATCAATTTTAGTTGAAATTTCTGAAAAACTAGCAGTACGGATTACCCAATTCGTATAGTCTTTACGGATTACTTAATACGTAAACAACATACGGATTACGTGATCCGTATGCCCTGTATGGATTGGGTAATCCGTAGTAGGCAATCCGTATGCCTTCTACGGATTGCCCAATCCGTACAAGGTATACGGATTACCCGATCCGTACGACACCTAAAAAACGCGAAAACCAGGTACCTACCTCAGACGGCGGCCGGAACTGCCTCACACCTCCACCAATCACCCGAAAACAACCAATGTAGGGTCAAACCGCTGCCCACTGAGCCAAAGCTATGACGACCGATGGCACTCCGAACAAAATCAAAGGGTGTATGCGGCGCCAACCTATTAGAGGTATGAATAGTGTATAAGCCTAATTATATGACAAAGGGCAACAATGGAAATGCACTGTGCAAGGAAAAAAAACTCTGGGTGTATTAGTTTTCCGCCTGGTGTATAAAGTTTTACTCCTGATTCAAGGGGGTTGTTAATTTCCACCATAGTTGATATTGGCCCGTATCACTTTCAAAATCACCCTTTCCCATAATGCATAATGGAAATACACTTTTGTTACACTAATAAAGGTGTGAAAACATTCTGCAATGGAATTGCGATCCTGTTGTACAATATACAATAGAATCATGATTCCGTTATACATTTTTTACACCCACATTAGTGCAACAAAAGTGTGTTTTTGTTGTGTAACTGAATTTATGAAAAATAAAATGTACATTGACATCACAATTATACTATGCAATTGGGGATTAATAAATAATGTATAATAGAATCATGATTATGTTGTAAAGTGTACATCAAAATCATACTTCCATTATATATTTTTTGTTTTTTTTTCATTGTTTGATAAATAAAAATAACTTAAGTATAATCTGCAATGTAACAAAATCATAATTCCATTAAAAAATTGTGATATAATTTGTATACCACAACGTAAATCTATTAAGTTATAGACATTGTTGGTGGAAAAGAATGGGCGTCAATATTAGAGAAAAGGAAGACGAGTATTTTGGTATGTGCACTAATGATGGAGGTCAAAAGCAATTTTGAAAAAATCAATATCAATCTCCGTTATTCAATTGCATCCTTTTTTCCATACATTTGTCTCATATTGTTTATATGATAATAGTAATCAAACTTTATTATTATTATTTTTATTATTAATAAAATTATTAGTTCTAATTAACAAGATTAATTAAGTTTTTTTAAAAGATTAATTTAAATTTATAAAAAGAAAATATATATCAATCGGTCATCTTTACCTCCTATTGTCAGGTAAAATAAGATAATTCATCGTCGGTAGACCAATTGAAATTTCTCCACCGTAGAAAGATCTCAACTTGAAATTTGAAAATTCTTTATTTTTGGATTAATCTATATTTGAAGACGACAGAATAGTAATAAAGGTGACCAAAAATTAGATGGTAGGAATACTGGTGCATGTTATTGAGGGTTTGCTCCTAATCAAGAAAAACAATGTGGCCTTCGTTCCTGAGAAAATCCCCGAAAATCTCTGAACACCCACAATTCTAGCGTATACTAATTGGAGGCTAATAACTCAAACACTTTTTGTCTTCCATTACCAGTGGATTATATTACCGCTCCGTAAGAAAATCAGAATTTGCATTTCAGTACTCTAAATCAAGAAAACAAGCAATGCAAAATTAATTAATTAAAACTTAAAAGTTACCACCATGATGCGATGCCCCACTTCCTCCCAAAAACCAATAGCAACTCGCACATTAAGAGAGGGTTTGAGATTTCAAAAGAAAAGAGGTTGCAAGATGGTTTATTTATTTATAGAGGGGAGTGTCTCGATTGCCTGATTTGGATTTTAAAGAGAGTTTTAACCCAACATGGCCCAAAAACTAATTGGACACTGATTTGGGTTTTAAAGATAACTTTAACCCAATTAAAAACAACAAATAAAATTATTTCCTAACTCCACTAATCTATTTACTAACTTACTTATTCAATTCAATTAATTTAATACTCATACATTCATTTTAATACACATTACATAATAAATCCCAATTTTATTCATCTTTTTAAATGGCCTTTTGAATTACTCAGCATTTCTAGAATTTATTCACACACGACTTTTCAACTTATTCAAAGACGAAGTAAATAATAATTGTTTCTATTATTTAATTAAGTTTAGTAAAAATTCTAACCTCGTTAACAATAACGAAAATAAACACTAAGATAACACCTAGAATTTTTAATTTTAGTAAGCAATTTAAAATAATAATTTTCTTTCACAAAAATAGTCATTTTAATGTTATTAATATATTTACTAAAGCTTTAATTGGTGTACCCTCCTAAATTTATTTGGGTTCGTGAAAATTTCTCCATTTTTAAATAAACAAGAGCTCTTTTAAATTCTCAATTTATTAAAACACATGATTTCGAAAATAGCTTCAAACACTTATACTATTAATAATTATTAAAATAATGATCTTACGTTTTTTTTATATTAAAAAGGCTTAATTATTTTTTGGGTCCTACTATTTATTTATTTTATTCAATTGCATCTTACTATTAATTTAGGGTTCAATTAGGTTCCATAATTTTCAAAACCAAGTCAATGCCATCCTTTTTTACTTCAACTAGGTTCCATAATTTTCAAGATTGAGTTAATGTTACTCTTTGAAACAAATCAGCACCATGCAACCATATTTGAAAAAGAAAATAACGAATTCTAGTTACAAACCATAAACGTCCAAGTGATTATTTATTTTTCCTCTTGAACCATGCTGGTTTATTAAGAAAAGAAGTAAAATGACCTTTATAATGACAACAATTTTTTACAATGGAGTAAATACTATGTGGAACTAACAAAACAATTTGGCACTCTTTAGAATACTTTATTTATTTTCTGAGTTTCAAAGATTTTGTGTGTGGACTGTTGTCTCTGCATTCCAACTTTAACTCCAACAGGTTCTTGCCATGTTTCATCACATCCTGCTTCATCCTCCACCCATCCATCTCTCACCAAATAGTGTTGTTGATAGTATCTGAAGGCCACAAATAGAACAAACACTGCAATTATACAATTCATTAGTACGTAGTTATGTGAGTGTATGTGTAAGGCATAAAACTACATATCATTTTATTGATTAAGTGAGGTCACTATATCTAGATCTTAAAAATGTTAGAAGCTAAATCTAATGCTATTAATTAACCAAAACACATGAGCCTTCACTATGCTATTTTACCTGACCAAATGCGAGCAACAACTGAAGACAAATTCCAAACAAGGCCAAAAATGCCAACAGCCACGGCCTTTTTATGAGAGCAAGAAACCCAAGCATCCCGGAATCGACGAATCCAAAAGTTTGCTTCATATAATTAAAAGAAAATAAGCCATCATTCATCACATTTAGAAAACTCAAACGATTAGATTGGATTAAGAATTAGTATAATAAGATCATGATAGTTTGTAACACACAAAAAGTCATGACACTAATTGCAAAATTAAATTTTGAGCTTAGTGATTCATATCTCCCTGAAGCTAGTGGAGGCCCAATTTTGGACCCAGTAAACACACTGAGAGCAAAGTATTTTGACAGGGTTTGGACTTTGGGGGTGGGGACCACCAGGTATATGTATGAATGTGATGTGATGAGCATTATTATCTCATAATTGTGTTCCCAAGTCTCCACCATCTGAAGATAAGTCTAATAATACTTGTAACCCTTAAGGAATGGGCCCAAAACTGTTGAGGAATAAAAGCAAAGATGCTCATCCATGTGATGCATTAAAATTTTCAATTCCCATCATCCATATTTTTAAATAGGCAACAAAGCAAAATCTTAAAGTAGGTTTAGAGTTCAATTATTTCACTTGAGGAAGTATAAAAATAATCGAACCCCTATACATATATTAATCCTTTTTTCTTTACAGGACCCACCAAATCCATTATAGTATATCAGTGATACAAATCAAGGGTACAAAAGAGCCGTTTCAATGACCATAAATACATGCACGATCAAATTATTGTGGGCCCTTGCAAATTCTGCAACGTTTACATTTGACAAAAGAGCGTCAAATATTACCCCTACCTAGACCTACTTGGCACCCTTGCAGCAGCTACTTACTACAACTGTACTGTGTTTTTGTCACATGTTGTTTTAAAGGAAGAATTAAAATGACGCTAAATCAAAACTATGTTTAATATAATTTAGGATTTTTACCGAATGCAGTTAACTGTGCAGAATATGAGCAGCAGATTTTTGGCACGGTAAAAACTCCAAAGAAGCCTGAAGCAGTGAGAGAACAAGTTTAGTAACTGAAAAAACCAAAATAAGAAAAATTGAGGGAATTTTCACTTGCATAGCAAATGGTGCAAAGAGTAAGAAACTCTGCATTGACATGCAAATTGGTTGTGCATATTTTGTGTAGGAATGGAATAAGCCTAGGCATTAGAAACTCACCGAATTTGGCCATCTTCCAAATGGTTATGGAGCTGCCACATCTGGCAAGAACAAAGAGCAAAACGGCCAGCTACAATTCATAAATCATTACCAAAGTTATTCTCATATTTTGATGATATGAAGGAGAAAAAAAATCAATATTATCAGTTATAAATGAAAAATACCTTTATTGTGGTACCAGGATCTCCAGAAAACATGGCTCTAAGTTTTGACAGGAACTCATTCAAGTAAGGAAGGATCAATCTTAGCACCCAAATTGCTTCTTCTTCTCCTAGTACATAGTTTGTGTCCTCTACATCTATGACCCCCCTGGTTTGTTTGATTCCAAACAAAAAAAATCATAGAGTATTCATTATCCAGTAATAAATTTTTGTCATTTATTTTTCACCAATGTGCCAGGGTTATTATTACCTGCATATTAGTGCTCGATAGAGGAAGATAACAGCTAGATAGACAAGGCCAATATAGGACATTACAGAAATAAGACTGCATAAACAAAGGATCAAGAAGTGTCAATTCTGGGGTTCTCTTTTAAGTGGCAAAGTGTATGTACAAAATGAGTTGAACTCTCCGATGTGGATTTCTAACCTCAGATTGATATCTTTTGCATAAGAAGATGAAACTATAGTGAATGTTCCAATCCCGAATATAAATGCTGATCTTGAGACATCTCTCCACATGATTAAATCAACTGAAGAGTGACATATGTAAAGAATATTAAAGAATGAATGCTAGAAATTGTATAAAATTTTGCCAACAAGTTTGACTCTTGCATAATTCTGAAATGTAGATAAATCACCTAAACTATGCAGTTTGTTCTGGCTTTGTGGAAAGCTATAGTACTCTTCTGCCTTTGGAACTGAATAGTAAAGACCAATTAGCCTTGATAAATGCACAAATCCCAAAAAACAGTTTGAAGGGGAAAAGTACTATGAAATTAAAAGGACCTTACTTGAATCAGCCTTGGAGAAATTTTGGTGAATTGTGGAAAGCTTTCTAATTGGAGGAGATGGCTTCACGGTTATAGGGATTGACACTGGCCTTTCATTTTTTTGATGAAATTGTCTGTTGGTAGTCACAACCTTTTTAGGTTCTGGTTCATTCACAATCTTCTGTTTTGCTGGTACATTCACAACCTCCTTCCTTTCTGGTTCATTCACAACCTTGGATTCTGGTAAACTGATTTCCTTAACATCAAAGCTCCCCTTCTCCATCTCAACATCAATCTCCTCATCATCCACCTCCTCATCTTCTTCTTCATCATCATCATCAACAACATCATCAAAGTCTCCATCAACATGCACTGGTGAACACTTGATCATGCCAGCATTATCTGAATTTCTGGAAATTACTTTCTCTAGGCACACACCAAAATCCTTGCAATTTCCATCACTATCATTCTTACCATTGTCGATAACAATTCTGCCAGATCCACCAGCCAATCCATCATTCCTGGATTCATCCAAAACATGATCCAACTCTGGTTTGTCCTTCCTAGGCTGTATTGCATTCCCCCCATATCCATCACCGACATTCTTAACCGAATCTGATTTGTTCTTTCTGAGCTTCCCAACATTCTTTTCAAAAGGTTCACCCACCTCAGACCGTTTCTTCCTGGCCTGAATTGGACTCTTCTTGATTGAGTCAGAAGAAATGTTGAGATCCTTACATTGTTGACTACTACTACTACTATCACTACCATTCTTCGGGGGTTCTGCTTTTCCTTTGGCTATTTGAATTTGGTTATTTTCTAACAGTTCTGATTTCCAAGTTTTTCTCTTTCCAGAAGCAACCACACTCCCAATTTGGCCTCTCTTCAATCTGGTGCCACCATTGCCTCCTTCTTCAGCACTTTGTTCTCCACTGAAGACGTTAACTCCACCGCCAACCTCGTGACTCTTCATTCTGCTCTCCCACACTGACCCTGCAACCACACTGCATCTAACTCCAACTCTTCTCCTACTCACATCCATCTCAATTATATCCTTCTTTCCCTCTTTCTCTGCCTAACAGACAGTACTGTAATGGGACATGAGTGTTTGATGGATAAGAGGCTTTCAGCTGAAGAAATGGCGGTTGGTGGGGTGCCACATTGGGATCTCCTAGTAAAGCAAGCTCATAGAGAGAGAGAATCAAGGGATTGTGTGTGGAGTAAGAGACAGTAGTTGTTTTTGTTGGTATCAGTGGGTATCATACACAGGTCTCACAGGTCTCACAGGTCCCCTTTGCACACACTGGTGCACTCACAAGCACTCACACAATATACACGAATTTACTGGAGAAGAAAAAACTCTTTCTATTGATAATAGTCTGCCAAAGCCACACAGACTCTGATTACAAATATGCTATTTATAAGCAATAATCTCTAAACTTAATCTTATCAAAAAATCTTATCAAATCTCCTAATCTCTTATCAAATCTCCTAAACAAATCTCTTATCAAATCTTTAAATATATCTAAACAATATCTTCCCCATATCTTTCCTAATATCTTATCTTTTCCATATTACTACTTTTAAAATTCAAACTACATAAAAACAATATTAAAGATTAAATCCTAACAGTTTTCTTTCTTCTTCTTTTTTTCTCTTTATGAAGTTCTGTTTTGTGAGGAAAGGGAAAAGTGAAGGTAAACTGAGTGGGGTTGAATGATTATGGTGTTAAGGAGGAGGAAACCCTTTTTATTTATGCATAGATTCCTTAGGTCTCACATCACTACTACCGAGGAAGCTAAAGTCATTGGTCTCACCCTCACATGCAAATGAAGAACCTGTAGCTATATAGTCCAATATTCTTCCAAAGCGTGCTTGCGTGGTGAGGAGAAATTATTCCATGTTTATGGTCTCACCTAATTTTTACATCATATATTTGGCTGAATTTTATTGATTCTTTATTTTTAAATTGAAAAATCCAGTTATGTACGTTATATTGAGATTAATTGAGACCATAAATATGTAATAGCCTTCAACTGTACAATAGTTTCTGGTGAGAGAGAAACGCATGAATAAAAATGTATCCTTAATACTTTTTAAGTGTCCATATTTCATTGAATGTACCAGAAGAGGCATAAAGAAAATGCAATGTGTGGTGGTGGTGGTATGAGACTAGTTTCTTGACAGAAAATCCAAAGCACCCCTAATTTTGGCAAAAACTACACTTTCTAAAGTAGAAGGATGGGAATAGTATTAGTAATATATGCATGTGTGTGTTTGGTTAGTGATATTGTTTGCTTGGTCATTGGTGGTATGGTTTTTCTATGTAGGTTTTGACAAATTTCTTTGCAAGGTTGGAATGGATGACGTGGGTACCACTTAGGAGTTACTAATAAAAAAAACTGAGATTGCTGGTATTCAAGATCTTGTGAGTTTTATTGGTGTTATGTAGATACAAGCAATACCATTTCTTGTGATATACCAATTTGCCCCGTGTATGGCAAAGTGCTTTGATCTCTCTGCCTGTGGCCAGCTTTCAGTTCCAAATATACTTTGAAGCTGCAGATAATGTGAATGCCATGACCATTACTAATCCAAGAACGTGATTCATATAAAATTAGTTTCATTGACTTCTCTGGTCTTTTTCTAACCATTTATTTTAGTTTATTAATTAGTAGAGCACGACCTTGGGTGATGAAATTGAACAAGACTAACTAAGAAGGAATACATAAATTGAACGTGTATGTTGTTTATTAATCTAGTGTACACCTAAATAACTAAGAATCTTAGCCTCATAAGTCAAAAATATCAAAGAATTGTGGAAATGCTGTGTAAATAATGATCTGTTTTCTCTGTCGGTGAAGGCTAACGTGTATTTTCATGGTCAAAAACAATTTTATACTATATCAACACACTGATTAGCATGCATGCAATTGACCTGTATTTGAATATTTTGCAAATGTCAATCTACCAACAGCCATCTAGCTAGACTCAACTTAGGACCAATTTCAACGTGTTTTCGAATTCCAAACAATTTTTAATTCAGTGCCATTTTTTAATTTAATTTAAACACAAAATAATTGATACTGTTTATTTTTTATTAATAAATGTTAGATATTAGTTGGTAATTTTATGTTAGTGAAAATTTAAATTCATGATCGTTCTCTTTTTATCATTCAATCAATTTTATAATTTTAAAATAATTGATATTGTACGTATATTATTATCTGTATTTTCACTTACCCTTTTTTTGTATATAAAAAGACAACTTTATATTATATAATTCTTGTGTTAAAAAATATGTTGGCTTCTAATTACTATTTTAATATTTTTGTCTCTTGCATTGATGTTAATGGATTTCGTCTCATAGCAGGGCAAAGCAGTTGCATGTATAGCCATCAATCAGAAATCACTATTCATTTACACATGAGCATTTGTTTGTGGGGAGACGAGCTAAAGGGGACAACTTTTTTTCAAAATTATTAAATGGGGATAAAATTTAAATTAATATCTTAAAATGAAAAAATAGTAAGATAATTTATGAATTCTGAATTAAAAGTAGTAAATTATGTTATAATTTTTTTTCTTTTTCTATTGAGTTTTAAAAACATTTACGACTTTAATTTTTGTCAACACAATTTTAAAATCGTAAGTAAATATTTTTTTTCTTTGAAGTCATAAAATACTTTATAATTTCAATTTTTTTAAACACAATTTTAAAATTGTAAGAATTTTTTTTCTACTGAGTTATAAATTATTTTATGAATTTAATTATTTTTCACTATTTTAAAGTCGTAAGATTTTTTTAAATCATAAATAATTTTTATTATTTAATGAATTAATATATGTTTTCTTTTTTAGTTTTACTAATATTTTCTATATTTTTTATATTATTTTATTTAATATATTTTATTAATGTTAAGAATTATTATTTATTTTATAAATTAAAAAAATAATATAAAAGACTTAAAATTAAAAAAATTAAAATATTTTATTACTAATATTAACAAATAATATTAATAAGATTAATTTTTTGAAAATAATTAATTTTTGCAGAGTTATCATTAAGTAAATTAATAATTTTATATAGTAATATTAATAAATTAATTTAATATTAACAACAGAAAATGATTTAATAATAAAAATAGTTGTTAAAATAAAACAATATAATACATTAATATAAAATTAACAATACAACTTAAATACAAATATGAAATTAAAAAATAAAAATAATATTATCTGTGAATTTATTTGTATGAATCATTAGTATGATTAGTTTTATAAAATAAGTATTACATTTATTTTAATATTTTATTTAAAGTCTGCAAAAAAAATGAAAATCCGCACTTCTCCAAACCCAGAAAACGCGAGGAAAGAAGAGCGACAAGGTTTAGTTCAACCCCCCAATAAATTCGAATATTACGATTTTAATGGAAAACAAAATATCTCTTACAATTTTAAAATCGTGTTGAAAAAAAAATAAAATCATAAAATACTTTATAACTTCAATGAAAAAAAGAAATAAATTCCCTTAAGACATTAATGTTGTTGTGTTGAAAAAAAAATTGAATTCATAAATTTTTTTATGACTTCTAAAAAAAGAAAAAAGAAGTCAAAACACACTTGACTATTTTGAATTTAAAATTTGTAAGTTACCTTATAATTTATAATTTTTAGAGTATTAATTTAAAATTTGTCCTCGTTTAATAATTTTGAGAGAAAAAATGGCCCCTTTGGATCGTTAAGCCTTTCTTTGAGAGCTCTAAGCTAATATTCCCATCACAAATTTACTCCGGCATGTCTCATTAAGGACGCTATGAAATAATAACAACCGGAAGAGGAAATCTCAGCGTACGAGAAAGTTATTGCATGTGGGAATGTTTGGCGTAAGCGTAAGACTAACCTCAGAATCTCACAAATCAGAAGCACAAAAATCCACATGAGTATACTTTATTTTTTGTTGGGTTAGGGTCCTCGACAAGTGAGATGAGGCCAGATCATATCATAATTTAGGAATCCATTTTGCATCGAAGTGAAAGTTGCATTTGCATATACATCTACGCCAATACTCCCCGTCAGAATTTGGTAGCGTATCGCATTTTGCTTTGTATCCCTTTTCTTTTTTATGATTTTGATTTCGATTTCTAACAACAACAAATCGGTTGGGTACGATACTGGGATTAGATCAAATAACCTACCTCTCTTTCTTTCTTCTCTTAATTGTTATTTATCATTAGTTTTCTTTTATAGAATTTTAAATTAACTTTATTTATTAAAGACTTTTTTTGTTCTTAAAGTATCAAGTAAGTAACAGAAGGATATATAGTTCAAAATATATTTTAAGAAAATATAAAAAAATTCTTATAGTAGAAAGTGTCCCGTTAGTTCGAAAGGCAGCATTAGCATTGCTGTTTACTTGCAGCATTAGACCTAATTATTAAACGTATAGATTAACTAGCATGAGATTATACTAAACAAAAATACATAATTATGAAAATTAGATGTACAAAGATTCATATTTATGAAATTAACCAGAAATTGTTTGAATACATTGTTATAATTTTTTTTACAAAGAATGATATTTTGTTCTTAATCTCTATTTTTTAGTTTTGCTTGGGACTTGGGAGAAGTCCCCATGGCGACATTCCGAATCCATTGAGTACCGTTTAAGGCACGTGACTTGAACGGCACACATCACTTGTCGTTGGCTGCTGTGACCCTCAAAGACCAAAGTTACGAATTACAATTTCCACGTGCCTATGTATCCAATGCAGTAACCTAAATTAAAACATTTAATTAGTATTTTTTTTTTTTGCTACAGAACGTTTAATTATTTTTTTATTCTTATATGTATAATTCATTTTCAATCTTGTTCATATAAAACAAAGTTTTAAGTTTTAAGTTCACCTTCATAAATGAAATTATTCTCAATTAGTTCTCTGACATTATAACTAAAAAAACAAAATTGAGAATTTACAAGAACTAAAGTTCAATTTTTATGCATTCAGCAAAATAAATAAATCTATTTTTATGCACGGATACATTAAAACGAAAATGATTTTATATATAGGGACGGGTTTAATTTTTAATTTTGGTAAGAACTGAACTAAAAACAAACGTGATATGTAAAGATAAAAGTTTTGATTAAATCTAATTAAAATAGCATTCTTTTTGTAAGGGTATTAATGACAAAACACTTGTTGACAAAATTCGTTTACTTGAACACAAATGGTACATTTGCTGTAGTAATTCATTTTTAAGTACAAAAAAATACCGATTAAAAAAAGTGAGAAAAAAAACACATGCAGTTAACTTTATAACACTTCTAATTAAAGAAAATTGATTTTAGCTTATATTTAAATCTTATTCAGTAATTCCTACATTCAACAAAATTAATATATTTTTAATTCTTAAATAAATATTAAAAAAACACATCGTTTCATAATTTTGAAAGATTAGTATAAATATAACACAATAATAAGAAATTTAACATGTTTTCAAGAATCACAAGTTCTTTTTTTAAATAATAATAAAAAAAAAAACAAATCTACACGAAACTGCTAAATTCCGAACCCACTTATCGGTGCTTTGATTTTTTAATTTTTTTGGTGAAGATTAGTGCTTCGATAATAACTCTTGTTTTCACTGCCTACAATATAGGAATGGAGATGGGACAAACCAATTTTTCAGCAGCCAAATGTTTTTCTTCTGTTTTTCTCTGGCTTGAATAAATATATAGAAATGATAGACTTCACGACTGCAACAATAATAACAAAGTTCCAAACCCCATTTTTTGTTAATAAAATTATTTGACCAATGCCTTGTAAAAATTGGGAGAAAACACAAAGCAAATTTCTAATCAGAGACATGTGATGACATTATTTTCAAGGATTTGTTCGGCTTACAATATTACTTTAGATTACGAAAAATCCTCAAGATATAGCAAACTCTTCTAAGATGACCCCAAATAACTAATAGTTCTTTGTCAATACAGTCTGTAGAGCGATAGATGAAGTTGTTGGATGAAGAACAGGAAAACAAAGAATGCTTAAGGAAAAAGGAAAGTACTTTTTATAAAAAGGAAGTAGCGATCAGCTAGATAGGATTTGATCAAGTAAAAACAGCTGTGATCAAGTCAGAATATCAAAAAATAAGGGTTGAACTAACTCAAAAACTTATCTCACAAAATTGTTGAGATAAAACAAATTTCAGAATTAAAATAAAATTATTTGATTTTTCTCTCTCATTAAGCAATGCAAGACTTATTTGCCTCTTAAAACTTTCAAAATACTCATAAAATATCCAACACACCCAGGGGTTAATTTTTTCCTTCTAGCATTAATTTTTGCTCAAACTCAACTACAAACTACCTGCATTTCAACAAATGTTACAGCATTTGAATTGCGCCTTTAAATAATATTCAGTTATCATTTCAACAAATGTAAGTAGAAACGGCAACAAAAGCCTGTTTCAACTGAAATTCTTGGTTTGCTTTAGACTCTTGTTTGGTACTTTTAAACATGTCACCTTGATTTTTTTTTTTTTTTTTGCTGAGTATATATGTCACCTTGATTATGTGAGCCATAACTATCTCTAACTTTTAGTGTTATAGCTGGGGTACACATTCAATAATACCGAGCAAGAAATTTCCCTTGCTTGTCGGGCACCTAAGAAGATATTTAGTTAGGGAAAAAAAATCATATATATGCTATACAAGAAGAAATCAAGCATTGCATTACAGATGTGAAATCAATGTTGCTAACAGAGAGAATCAAGCCTGAGGAAGAGATAAAAAATTAATAACAAATGCCCAGGTTTCCTGAAAATACTTAAAATCATACAAGCGAAGAGGGAAGAGGAAGATATATACAGGTTGGCTGCTAAATAACACAACTCGTGCAAACTACACCATTTCTGCTACAATTATTAAATATTCAGTTACTGTAAGGAAGGAGAATAACAATCAGAAAAAGATGTACAGCAAGCTATGGATTCAACAGGTTACCTAAACTTTGCAGTGTAATGCAGTTCTCTTCATTTTGGTTATCAATGTCAGCTACTACTACTTGTGTAACTATGCATGCTCTTCAAAAACACCATACACCAGACCCATTTTTGTCCAGTCAAATCCTAGTCATGTTAGAATATATACTGATTCTCAAAGCTAGTGGCATCTATTTGACATTGCCAGTCCGGATAGCTGTAGGTAAAATTCTTTCTGATTCACATTTCTTTTACTCATTTTGTGCTGTTTTCTTCATTTCAAGCTCTAGCTGCTTGCGGTTTTCTTCATGGGCTTTGTTGAACATCCTAGTAAAGTGGAGCAAAGTTGACACAACTGCAGAAAATTCAAAGTAATTACAAGAAATAGAAGTATAGAAGTACAAGTAGAGGCATCAACATTACTACACAATGGGACTGGAAGGAGGGGGGGAGTGCACTATGATTTCTCCCCATAAAAGGAATCAGAGATAGCCCTGCATACCAGTTCCACAATCGACTTACAAGAATTTGCATAACATGAAATTGTCAGTTTTTGGTTTCAGAATGAAGTATCCAATTGATAGTTGGGAAGCTAAAAATAAAGATCGTTCATAAAATAATATTAACTCTCACATATATGCAGCCAAATGAAGAATCCATGCTCTTACTTTGTGGAAGGTATTACCTTTGGTTCTTTTTATAAGAAACAAGTGATAGTGTATTTTACACTATGAATTGTTTCTTGTAAAAAGGACTGGAGTATAATTTTAGTAAAGCACAAAACTAAAAATATAATTATCATAATCCAAATAGAGGGTGCTCACTTAAATCAATATCGAGAAAGATATTTTAAGTTTAAAAGGTCACACACCATGCTCAAATGGGCAACGACAACGAGCTGGAACTTCATCAAAATAGAGAATCAATTTACCCACGTTCCTACCCTGTAAACATATACTCTACACATGTAAAGCATAGCCTTTATATGGTTTCAAAAGATCTAATATATGGTAGAAGGCCTACCATGCTGGAATATAGTGAAGCCAATGAACGGACATCAGCTTCAGCAGAACCGAGGAATTCTTTCAATTTCTGTAGCAAAAAAAAAATCAAGCTACAGATTGACAATGCATATAATTTATTAAGAGTTTTTAGCAAACAGAAAAGTAATTCATAATTTTATTATTTTAATCTTTCTCAGATTCTGCTAAAGTCAGATCTTGCAAACTGTCATATTAAACCCATCACAGACAACGATTATGGTCATAATTGCTACCTTGATCATAAGGTTACACATCACAATCTTACAAATCATCACTGCCTCTGTGATCCCAATTACATGATAGTACTGTGATAGAACCCATTTTGGTAGGATCACGATCTTACTCGTAAAATGGAAAAATCGTGTCCCCAATAAAACGCAATAACCTTCTTCCCATCGTGTCTGAGCCCTATTGTCTTCCAAGCACACTCGCACTCATTGAAACAGTTCACTGGTGACTGGTTCATGCTGCTTCTCTTAGTTCTCTGTACTTTTTCTGTTTCAAGCTTCACCATCTTCTGCCACTGTTGCCTGTTCAGGGTGCTTGTTCTGATGCTCCTTCTAAGGAGCTTCTTCCTCTTCATCTTGTTGCACGTGAAGGTGAAGGAGGTTCTCTGTTTGTTTTAGTGCTGAAAATCTTTTAAGGCTAAAGAGGTTGATGTTTAACTGTTTAGTTCTCTGTCTCGTCAATGGTTAAAAACTTGGTGTTCTGTATTTGGAGTTGTTAATTAGTTACTGCTTAAGTTTAAGTTGTTATTTTGTGAGAAAACATGGTGTTTTGTATTTGGAGTTGTCAATTTGTTACTGCTTAAACTTAAGTTGTTATTTTGTGACTTGTGAATTGAATATGCCCTTAAGGATTTTCAATTTAAGCTAATGTATTTGTAGAGATTTAAAAGCTAATTTTCTTATTTATGTTGTTGTTTATACATGTAATCCGTGTTATGATCTCATGATTTATGATTTCCACTTCCCTTTTTTATACTAAGTAAAATCCCCATTTTGACTATCTTGCAGACAAGCCTCAAAATGTCTGCCTCCACAGAATGGGGATTTAAAGAAAATGGTTTTCTTTCACAGACATGGTTACAAATTGAGTTGACTTTAATTAACGTGTGTCTACACATGCGCACACACACACTTCACAAATAAGATTTTTTTTTTTTTTGTGGAAATGTGAAACTTGAAACAGTGAAAATGAACAAGGGCAATTTAAGAAAATAAAAGACAGTAGTTTTGTTTAATCAATTATAGTAGAAGAAAAGGCATGACGCTTATACCTTGTGGAAAGTTTCTGATATAGGCCCGTCATTTTCAGAGGTTGATAGTTCCTGTACCACCTTTTCTAATCCTTTGTTTATTGATTGCATCTCCTCA
>PYAF01000424.1:891439-912370 GCA_007407185.1 Glycine tomentella
TGTTTATGGGAAATGACAGAGAGAGATGACTTAAGGTTTTTCAAAAGAAAATGGGTTTCAGAGTTGCAGAACGATAATAAGGAAACCTGCTCTTGATACCATGTTGGAATATAAACAATGAACACTCTTTTTCATTCATTCAGATTGAAACCCAAAGGGTTCATTATATACAACTAATTCTAATATTCTAGAGTATTCCGCAACTTATTCTAATACTCTAGAATATTCCACAACTAACTTTAATACTCTAGAATATTTCACAACTAATTCTAATACTCTAGAATATTCCACAACTAATTCTAATACTCTAGAATATTCCACAACTAATTCTAATATTCTAGAATATTCCACAGTGTTCTTATTCACTAGCGCTCCATTTTATTTTGATGCTAGTACTTGGTTTTCTTTACTACATTATCAGAGACCATAAATGTAATATCAATCTTACCATTAAATCAGGCAACGGCACTTTCACTTTCACTTTCACTTTTGAAAGCCTGATTTCACAATTAAATGCTCGCTTACCATTAATCTGCAGGGAGTGATAATATTATCAATCAAAATCAAAAGCATGGTAATTGTGTCATGGCCACCAAATATATATCAATGAGGAAAATGATAAATAGAATCTATTTTAGGATCTACACCACACAGGTAAACACTCATTATCTCCCACATTGCACTATACAAGTGAACTCTTATAGTTTTATAATATGTGAAGGGAAAAACTACCACAGCCACTACTGGTTTTAAGATGTGTTGGTTATATAATAGTATCATACTAAAATTTTCCAAATTAATTTTGTGAACATTAATTTTGATACTTCAGTTTATCAACTATAAAAGTTTCCATCGATGAAAAGATAACAGATGAGACAATTTACAACTCTATGGTTATATAGAACCAACATTGATGCCCCATGTTATAATTACTAGGAACTATCACATTTCTTGCATTTTCCTAGTAATTAGTTCCCTTGCATTTCCCCGTCACATTCAGTTATGAACAAGCAGATTATGTAAATATCTGTACGCAGTCTCAGAGATACTGCAAACTGAATCTAAATTACCAGTTCTACTTTATCAGATTTAAAGCCATTTGAGCTTTGGAAAATTGACTTTTTGGGGCCTGCTTCTGAGAAGAGACTCTCAAGCTCTGACATATCAATCTCTGGGGCCCTACATTAGGTAATAAAAGGAGGCGGGTAAGACACTAGAATAATAGAAGGATGATTTGTCATAAGAAATGAAACACCATAGCCAATCAACATTACTTGGAAGCTTCGCCAGATTTCTGTGTCTCAGCCCACAGACTTCCTTGCACTGCTCTAGATAGTTTGAACCAATGCAATGGCTTCAACTTTTTGGTGTTATTCTTTGAGCTGATCCTACATGATAGAATTCGTCCCTTTGAGCTAGTTGGTTCAGCTTTAACATGTAGTTCTTTCTTTGGAGGAGGAGGTGGAGGTGGAGGAGGTCTTGTTCTAATAGGAGGAATCTCATTCACATTTTTGGAAGAAAGTGAAGGAGATGGCTGAGTTGAAGTAATTGCTGAAGCTGAAGGATGGGAAATGATGTCTGCTGGTGACTTACTATGAAAAGTAGATGACAATTGGGTCCCAGGAGTAGGGATAGAACTTCTGTCTTGTGATTGGTGTTTTGATTGCAAAGGCGGTGATTCTGTTTGGCGAGGAGAATCATGAACTTCTTTATCAATAGTGGATTGAGGCCGCAAAGGAGGTGTTCTAGGGCAAAAAGAAGTATCAACAGAAGAAGATAAGGCAGGATGAGGTGCCTGCAGTTTTAAGTCAAGATTTCTAGGTCCTGTTGGACACTTATTGGATTCCATGGTTCTTTCTGAAGATATGGCTGTCTCTTGATAGGTGATGTTAGATGTACTAGGCTGTTGTGGAATACCCTCAACCCTGTTGGCCTTATCCTCTTTTCTACTCATGTCATTATCTGGTGATCTCTTAGTTGTGGATAGAGATTGTCTTGCTTCACTCAAATTCTCCTGAGGAATTCTAGGACTTGTTTCATGCAATAAAGTGCCATTTTTCATATACTGATCGGAAACTGTATCCAACCTGTCATTCATAGCTGAAGCACTTATCTGTTGGAGCACATTTAGTGCAGCATCAGCCTTGGGGTTCATCCAGTCTACATGGCTAAAAATCTCTTGAACCTTCGCAAATGCTTCAATTGGAAGTCCTTCCTTCTCCTCAAAGCATGAGGTACCACCCGCAATAACTGCTGCAGCAGCATCCATCTCTGAGAAAAATATCTTAATACAAACATAAACCAAAAATAAATAAATTCAATGTTAGGAATATACAATAAATAAATAAAAACATGATGATTGTAGTTGAAAACAAGTTGTACCTCGGCTCTAAAATCTTTTGGAAAGTGATCTTTAGCATCCCATAAAATGTCAATTTCATCCCGGTTAAGCATCAAAATATTAGATCTAACAAAAGCTGTGTTGAACATGACTCGGAACATCATCTTTTGATGATCCATGTTACCATTCAAGTTAATGCTCTCAATGACAACATCACCTTGAATATGGAAGTTGATATCGATTTTGATAAGTTCACACTCTCCCTGCAACACAATAGCAAGAAAGTGAGTAACAATTAAACAAATTAGATCAGGTTCCAGATGCATCTTACTGGTAAGAATAAATAAGTTGATCAACAATATCTTTTAGAACAGCAAACATTTCATCATACAAAAACATTTATTAAAATTTAAAGAGCATGGCCCAATCTGATTTTAATTGCTGGGATATATTGTAAGGTCTAAATGCATAAGGTGTATTGAAATTTGATTGGGATCTCCTATATGCTGAACATTGATTATTTTACACAAACTTATTTCCCCTTTCTTTTTTTAAGCATTTCACCCCTTTTTCCGATTACATTTCAGCCTCTTGGATCAAAATTAAGACTCATCTAAAATGAAGCTCCCACATTTGTCAAAGAGCAATAAAGAATCACGTGCTGTTCATCAGTATCACTACATGCATATTTTCCAAGGTTCAAGCTGCCAAAACATAATTATTCAAGTTTGACTCAATAACTAGAAACACAAGTTTGAGCTGCAATTAAATGGTTTATAACTATTTAAAGTTTAAACAATCTGAAATTGTACGAGACAATTTATATAAAGTATTCTACAAGTCAAAATGGCCATAACCGAAACCAGCATTGAAGGAGGAAGATAAAAATAGAGATTTTTTTTCCTATTAAATCTAAGAGCCTGTTTGCCAAAATTTACGAGGTTGCAAGTATCTCAAGCACATAGCGCACTGACAGATTTCAGCAATTTTTGGCAAAATAACAGTAACACCATAGTCTTTAAAACAATTGTCTACCCTGCCAAAATGCCAGGATAATGGTTTTCATGCTAAATGCAATCAGTGCATGTCTTCTATAAAGTACAGGCTCCAACAAAACATCAACAACAAACTGAAAATCGTAAAATCTCAGAGCAATCCATTTTAAAGCGAGGTAAATTCACATACCTGCTTATAGGCCCGGACGTTTTTGCTTCTCTTTGACGTTGAGTACAACATTTTTGAATTTTTATCAGCACTAAAGGGATCCAGTCCATAAATTCTAAAAATGGGATGACAACCACCTTCCCCATCAAAGTTTGGGAAGAATCTGAGAATGATGCAGTCCAACATGAGTGCCCTGTCCAGGGGAGGCCAATCTAAGGCCACATTCCTCCTGGAAACATACAGAAGATACCTCAGTTGGGAAGGGATCGGATTCAACGGTGACAACAAATGCAAAAGCTCGTGCGGAGCCTGCTTGTAAACCATATCCAGAGTCCTCTGCTCCCCAGTATAAACCTTTCTATAAATCAACAATGCAGCCAACATGAAAGCCAAAACAGGCCAACCACCAAGTTCACAATGCATCAGCAACACATTATGCTGGCTAAGAGAGAGCCAGCTTTCACCAGACCTCAAAAAGTTGTGAATGAGCTCCATTTTGAGTACTGGAACACCCTCGTAATGCCGGGGATAGTCCATGATAGTAATGTCATACTCAGACATGATATTTGCCATCTGACTCTTCGTATCTTCCTCGCCAAAATTGAAAATTCGAATCGAAGCATCAGGCAAGTTCTCCCTTAGTTGACCAACTATCGCATCCATGTACACTCTGTAATTCTCTTCATTCCAAGCATCCGTGGTGAAGCAGCAATCAAAAACTACATTCACGGTTAACGCTACTTGTTAATTCCAACAATAATCACTAACTCCTAAGTCCTAACAATAATAAGTTAAATTCATTTCAAATTGAATAAATTCCCTTTCAAATTCAATTCACGTGTCAGTGCCACATTTCCAAGCAATCAAACAGATAGCTAATGTTCCTCGAATCATGTTCAATTGCGAAATCATTATTCACAAATTGAGAACGAGAAAAAGAGAGAAAGTACCGTAAACTCTCTCGCAGATCTCGAGGAGTCCATCAGGAGGCTTGCGGAAGAACAATTTGGGGAGCATAGCCATGCCCGCGAAGCTTCAGATTCAGTCTTCACGAAACCTATCGCACGCGATGGATATGAGAATTTCAACTTCTCTATTCGGCGAAGTGTAACGTAATGTAACGATTTACCTTGAGCTTCACGGCGGAAATGAGAAAATCGCGAAGCAGCGGTTTGGCGGGAAAATGCTAGAATGAACGAAAAGAGAGTTTGGATTGCTGAACAAGAACATGCTAAATTATCTGTTTTTGATTCTCAAATAAAGCAAGAAATTATCTGTTTTTAGTCTTTTAACCATTTTTAAAATATTGGTTAGTATTTATCAAAAATAAATTCGAAAATCGCGAAGCAGCGGTTTCCCGGGAAAATGCTAGAATGAACGAAAAGAGAGTTGGATTGCTGAACAAGAACATGCTAAATTATCGGTTTTTAATTCTCAAATAAAGCAAAAAATTATCTGTTTTTAGTCTTTTAACCATTTTCAGAATATTGGTTAGTATTTGTCAAAAATAGATTCCTGATTCCATTATTATACTAGTATTACCTTTTTATAACTTTTAAAATTTGTTAAAAATAAGTTTTTAATTTTTTTGCATTTATTTTATGAGTTAATAGGTATCCACATTTAGTATAATAATGTTTATATCAAGATAGTTATTATAAAAATTAATAAATTTGTTGTCAAAAATTAATAAATTTACTATATAGAATGATTTGTAAATTTGAATATTAATATAAAAATATTTATAGTATAAATGCATATTCATTCTCATATTTATAATAAACTTTAGTTTTGCATTTTGATTCACCTTTTATTAGAAAGATACTAGATGCATAGAAGCAAAAACCTCTTCCATTCTCGATACACTGACCAAAGTGCCACATTTGAAAAACAAAATTGTCTAAATATCATGTGAACAGTATTATTTTGCTTCTCAGTCCAGCAAAATACATGAGTTAACGTGGCGCAATTTTGTTGATCACATATTTTGCTATAGAGACCAATGAAATACATTATAAAAACAGGCAGAACACGTGGTAGACATGAAGTATTTTGCTGGGGAGTCCAATGAATTAAGTGACAATAGGAAAAAAAAATCTGAAAATTAAGAGAAGTCCTGGGCAAATAATTTCAAAAATGGTCATAACTTTTGATAAAAATATCCAATTGAAGCGTGTGATATGTCAAAATGCTCAAAATAAAGAGAAGAAGCCTTGGGCAAATCCCAAAGATTGGTCAACAATTTTTTTTCAAAAATGTCTCTAAGTATGTCAAAGTTAGGATTTTAGGATATTGTTGATGCGTTTTTTTATAAAATCCTAAATCCTAATTTCGAGCATCTTTAATCCCCTTCGGGAATTTGTCCAAAACTTCTTCTCTTAATTTTGAGCATTTTAACATATCGTACGACATTTCTATCAAAAATTATGATCATTTGAAGTTTTGAGATATTTTTTTCCATTGCCACTTAATTCATTGGGCTCTACAACGAAATACCTCTTGCCACGTATCCTGCCCATTTTGACCACGTATTTCGCTAACTTCTGTATCGAAATATGTGACCAACAAAATTGTGATACGTCAGCTCACTTATTTTACTAGGCTGAGAAGCGAAATAGGATGCAGTGACATGGAAATACTATTGTTTGTGTGGCATTGTTCAATTTTTTTTTTAAACTTGACACAATGGTGGAGGTCTCTTGCATTCTCATTCCCTCGGATCCTCCTCTCAGTGTAACTGATTATCTATTTGGCCCTCTGAATTTTGTCGGTACATTTTATTAGCTTTAACTTACTAACCAATTTGATCAACAAATATTAACTAATCCTATTCCTAACAAAATGCCGGAAAAAATATGGCAAGTTACCAATTGAAATAGAAAGCGTACAAATAATAATAACAACAACAACAACAATAATAATAATAATAATATACTCTAAAATAATGTTGTAATATCTTGAAAATAAATAAAAATCACATTTTAAAGAAATACTAACGAGTAACAATACGATACTTGTTTGAGATTTTTTCAAAAATATATTGAATAAAAAATATTTATTTATTTTAGAAATTTTAATATATTAATATTGTATCTTCGTTTGATAATTTTGGTTACTTTTAGTAAGTATCCTTAAAATACAAGTTAGATCCTAACTTCAGCAATTAAAACAACGGGCACGATTATTAATTACAAGTAATGCATCATCAATTGATAAGCCAAATCAAAATATCAACCGAATGCATTTTATTTCTTTTCTTCATCGTTTTCTTTCCCGGCATCTAATCTAAAGAAAGGGTAAGCGCCACTTTTTTTCTTGAGCAACTGTTCCACTCTTACTTCTTTTTTTTTTTTGAGTTATACTCTTACTTTTAGATGCAAATTATAAATAAATAAATAAACACACTAAATTGCCGTAAAACGGGAGAATTGAGAATATAAGACTATAAGAGTTATTTAGCTGAATTTGAGAGCAAAATGGGAAACGGGATTTTAAATTGACTCTGGTTAGAGCTATTTTTTCTGCTCGAAGCTTTATCAAGTGCTAAAAGTTAAAAAATGCGGAGAAAGTTACATAAAGGGGTTCGTTCGGTTAAGGCACAAACAAATTATAGTGCCTTGTAAGACACTAATTTGGACCACCAAACAATTCATGTGATAATTAAGTATTTTTAGAAAGTGGAGAAGTCTGAGTTTGATATAGTGGGAGATTCGTACAAGAGTTGACCAACAATCTTCACTAACACAACTACCTGTAATTAAAACTTCTATGGCTATCCATACCACCGACAATTTTGGAGCACATTAATTTTTTCTTGAGTTAGACCCTTGGCAATGTTTTTGGGTGTGCCATTTTGTTCATAAGTTTACCCCAACTAATTTTCAACATATCTATGCCAAAGTCCGAATCTTGTTTCGAGGGCTAAGAATCTCTGTCCGAAATGCTTCCTTGTTGTGTTTGTTGTAACACTGCAACTAACGTCCTTTGGTGAATGGTGAGTTTTATTCTTGTATACTTTTTGATCATTAGTCTTGTATACAATCTTACCGTTATCAATATCCACAAAGGAGAAATATGGGAACAACTTAAATAGATCATCTTATGCTAAGACCTCATCTGCAGTGTAGCTCTTAAATCTTGAGTTATAGCTAATTCAATCCTAAAAAATTAACTTATATAAAGTGAGTATTATTTATATTTATATATATTATTAAAGTCCTGTCCTTAGTTAATGTGAAACTTGAATTGTCAATGATATACCTTTTTTTAGGGTAAGCACAAGAATTCAAATATTTGTCATTTAGCTTCTTGAGTTATTGCATTAGGTGTTAGATTCTTGATTTTATAATTACAATAGGATAAGATCATGATTACACATCTTACGATTTCACATTGTCTTGAATGACTTATTTACATGGTGTGTAATTTATTTTTCAGATTTTACATGTTTGCCCCAATTATATGTTGAGAAAACAAAAACAATTAGAAAACTTATGATAACCCAAGAGCATAGAAGGAGACGAGAGAGAGAGAGAGAGAGAGAGAGAGAGAAAATCAATGTGTATGTGTTAGGAGGTGAGAGAAAAAAATAACAATTCTCTTAAAAAATACTAGTATAAAAAAAGTAAGAGTAAATAAGAAAAAAATTGTTTGACCAAGTCAAATAGCAGACTTTTGAAATAATTAACAACTAATGCAACAAGATTTCTAATGCTATCCCTAAAGCTATTGGCTTCCACTTTCAAAAAGATAAAGAAAATACCAAAATCCACTTTTTGGTCAAGCGTGACAATAAACTAGCTAGATGACATAAGTGTTGGGAATTATAGAATGAAATTTTTTGAAGTAAAAAATAAAAAGTAAAACAACCAAGGGATAGTGGCATGGTGGTTTAGGATAGTAGTAGTGATTATAATAGAAAACAACAATTTACAATAACATGACTTTATGTCTTTAAGGTCTTTATTTGCCTTGATTAATATTGGAGTGAGCAAAAGATGAGTTGGAATGAATTTATCTTTATCGGTTTAATTTTTTAAAAGGATTATTTATTTAAATTTAATTTCATCCAATTAAGACTTGAAACACACATAACAAGTGTTGATACCTACTAAAATAAACAAAAATAACACACAAGAAGAAGAGGGTAAATTGTGTGATGTGAATTTAAAAACTTTTTCACAAATACAAGTATAAGTGCGAAAAATAGAAGTGCTCATTGGGAAAAATATGAAAAAGGATATAAGGAATAAAGAAAAGAGCATGCAAAAATTTATTTTAACTTGTCTCCAAATCAAGAATACGTGCAATCCCTTTCTTTTAAAAGATTTTCATTAACCAATTATTATCACATCCATATATTCTTTACACTCTTTTTAGATCTTACAATAACGTGATTTATATTTAAGATCTCTTATCTCAAGTATTCTTTAACATTAAATATATTTAGATTTTCACAAACCAATTAAGGTTTTTAAGGTTTACAAGATAACTCATAACGAAGAGATATACAATGTAAGTTCAAATGCAAAAAGTTCATATTTAAGTAACTTCCATTTAGACACTACTATATAAGCTCAAATACAAAAAGTTCAAACTTAGGTGATATCCATTGAAACAGAGAATATGACTGTTTGAGACTTAGAAATATCGGAGCAAAAGTTCATATTAAGTTATTGTAGAGTTCTCTTTTTTGACATCTCTTGAATTTGTTATATTGAATGAAGATGTAAGCATTGAAGAAGAGCTTATTCCTGTTCTGGTTATGCATTAAATGCATAGGAACGTTCTTAAAAGTTATTATTTTTTATATTTATTACTTTTAAAATATGCATCTAAAATATTTTTTATCGATTGATAATATAAAATATATATTAAAATTAAACTATGTTATTATTTTTTAGTATTATTATAAAAGGAAATAAAAGAAACACTAAAGCACTGACAAGCACAAAATAGGAGGCATATAAACCAAAATAATATTTTTTAATTAAATATTTATCAAAAAGGTGCAATTTGGAAAATAATTACAAAACTGAGGTTGTCAAACACGCCTGGATTGGGCGTGTTACAACATGTCCAATCTGGGTGTGTTCTTGCTGGTGCTGCCACGTGGCAGTCAGGTGACAGGCTTAGGTGCAGTGCGGTGTTTTCGTAAACTTTGGAAGGTCATAATTTTTGACTGGGACGTTCGATTGATGCAAAATCGGTGGCCACGTGCTCGAAATTGAGAGAAGAAGGCCTGGGGTGGGAACTTGCCCAAAATTTTTTCTCAAAAGAGGCCTCTAAGTGCTTCAAAATTGCGATTTAATCTTCGGAGCCCCAAAAAAATTTTTTTTTTTATATTTTATCTACTCAATTAGTGAATTGCAAGTTATTCTTTATTTATCTAATTACTTCTCTTAATTTCGAGCGTTTTGACATAAAACACGTCATCATCGGACATTATTACGAGAAATTATGACTGTTCAAAGTTATATGCATCGTTGATATTATAGTCTAATTTCGCTCAATTTTTTAAATTATTTTTGCAACCACAACGTTTTCATTTTTTAGGATTTATGGATTAGGTTTCGGGTTTAGGGTTATGGGTTAGGGTTTATGATTTAGGGTTTATGCTTTAGGGTTTAGTGGTTTGGGGTTTAGGGTTTAGGGTTTAGGGTTTAGGGATTTATGATTTAGGGGTTATGATTTAGGGGTTAGGGTTATGGTTTAGGGTTTAGGGCTTTGGATTAATTAACCCTAAACACTAAACTATTAAACCCTAGAGCATAGACCCTAAACCATACACCCTAACCCATAACCCTAAAATCGAAACCTAATCCATAAATCCTAAAAAATGAAAACGTTGTGGTTGCAAAAATAATTTAAAAAATTGAGCAAAATTAGACTATAATATCGATGATGCATATAACTTTGAACAGTCATAATTTCTCGTAACAATGTCCGATGATGACATATTTTATGTCAAAACGCTCAAAATTAAGAGAAGTAATTAGATAAATAAAGAATAGCTTGCAATTCACTAATTGAGTAGATAAAATATCAGAAAACAAAAAAAAATTTAGGGCTCCGAAGATTAAATCGCAATTTTGAAGCACTTAGATACCTCTTTTGGGAAAAAATTTTGGACAAGTTCCCAACCCAGGCCTTCTCCTCTCAATTTCAAGCGCGTGGCTACCGGTTTTGCATCAATCGGACGTCTCAGTCAAAAGTTATGACTTTCCAAAATTTACGAAAACACCGCACTGCATCTAAGCTTGCCACCTGGCTGCCACGTGGCAGCACCAGCAAGAACACGCCCAGATTGGACATGTTGTAACACGTCCAATCTAGGCATGTTTGATAGCCCCAGTTTTATAATTATTTTTCAAATTGTACTTTTTTAGTAAATATTTAATTAAAAAATATTATTTTGATTTATTTGCCCAAAAAAGGAACTCCCTTAGCATCAACTACAATTAAGAGAGTCTAAAACAGGGATATGTGAGAAAGAATATTAAAATAAGCAATAGTAAGATGACCCATTTTCGCCATGTATTTAAAATTTTATCATTTTAAAGGAAGAAATCTATGTATAAGAATTAAGAAGTATTAAGAAATTCCAAATATCATGGTTGAAATTAAAAATCATAAAGAAATATTTTGAAACACCAACACGAGCACCCACCAGTCCACCACCCATGGGAAACATGTACAGGCATAAATCAGTCGTCACTTTTTACCAATTTATAAAAATAATATAATAATTATCAAAATTAGATTAATATAATTTAGGATCTATTGTGATAAATTTTTTTAAAAACACTTCTAAAATAAGAAAATAAAAAAAAAAGAAATAATTTTTTATAAATAAAAATAAGTTTTCCATTAATTAATTTTAAAAATTTACTAATATATTTTCTTTAAAATATGAGATGACAACTACATATAAATTAATAAAAAATTTATTTTAAATTATAAAAAAATTCTTTTCATTTTTTTAATTTTTTTCTTTTAAAAATATTTTTAAAGAACCTTATATAAAAAAAAACTTATCCTTCATTATTCTCTATATAGGAGGAAATATAAAATCCAGTCACCACCTTTCAACTTTCAAGTCAACGCACACGGTGATACACATTCTCTCGAATTCGATTTACATTACGGAAGCCAAAAATCGTGGAGTCTCACACATTTATAAATGTAAAACGTGGTAAATGATATTTATTCGATCAGTATAACTAAAAACAACAGATAAAACACGTTTTTTTTATCAGAGATAAAAACTACAGGATTTATAAACAAGAAGTCTTCAATTTATACGGATAAGAAAAACAAAAAAAATGGGAGTAAAAAGGTTTTAAATTTAATTGATAGTTCCCTGTTTCTTTCTTTTAATCTATTTATTGATAAAAGAAAAGGTGTTTTTATTTACTTATTTACTTAAAAATCTAAAAGAATACTAATGGTTATTTTAATAATATTCATAATTATCCTTTAAAAAATTAGATTTTCATTTCTATCTAATTGTTAAATATTTTATCTATTTATCATAGATGAGAGAATTATTATTTAAGGTCATATTAAAAAATTAAAATAAGTTTTATTATAAATAAAGATATTCATTGCATTCTTGATTTTGATGTCTTCTAAGTAATAGATAAAAAGAACCTCAAAAAGTAAAAAGTAATGATCTTAACCCGAGGGCCTAACATAGTCCTTTATCAAATAATCTAAATAAAAATATTTATTATCTTTCTATTTTATTTCAGCATTACACACTCCTAATAAAAATAAGTATAGTTTATAATTAATGCGCATACGTAAATTATATATTTAGATTATATAATAATTATCTTTTTTTTTCTTTTTTGTTAAGGCTTATTTTAAGATTAAAACTTATGAATTTAGTTTCTTCTAAGTTTTTCTCACTCCATAGGGCATGAAGGAGAGAAGAATTCACTCCATAGGAGCTTCTTCTACACCAATGTTCTCCCATTTCCTTCCATTCCCTTCATTTGTCTCTTGTTTTTCTTTGTTTTTTAAACCTCTAATGACAATGAGAGGCTAAACCATCTATTGTTGGGAGTTCAACAATCAAACACTCTTAATATAATGATTCTCATTATCTATTTAATGTGATTTTCTTATTATTATCTTTTTTTTAGTTTATTGCCATGTGATTTGATCATCCATGTGCATGTAGTGTTATGAAGTTTAAGCATTGAAAAATGTTTTTATTGTAAGATCTAGAAAAGAATTTATAGACAATCCATATCTAGGGATAAATTATATTATTTAGCATAAGATGTGCATATTTACTTTTAATTCAAATTATTTAATGTAGCTATTGAGGAATTAGGAGTGAACTTAGGTAATTTAGGTTCTTTCATGTGAGGAATCATAGTTAGAGTAGGTTAGGAGATGAAGATAATATATGAAATAATGTTAAATGACGAAAAATATTTAACATTGCGTGCAAGAGTAGTTTGGGTTAGTTGAGTCCTAACATGTTCCTCATTCTCTTGGAGTGTTTGTGTTTTTTCCTTGCGTATAATTTGTTTCGTAATTTATTTTACCATGAATTTATATTTACATGCATTATCACTTGCAAATACAAAATTTAGTCTATCACTTGCTTAAAATTAGATATATACAAACTCTGATTATAATCAAAGTTTATGTAGATTCGAACTCAGACTTACCATTTTAATTACTATTTAAACAAATTGGTACACTTATAAAAGAGTTAACACTAATTTTCATCAATAAAAAGATAAAAAACAATACTACACATAATTATAAATTAAAAGTTAACTGTTAAAATTTTAATAATTTATAATTTATTTTATGAATATAATTAGAATAGTATAAATATTGTGTATACATTCACAAAGTATCACATGATGAATCTGTTAATTTTTATAATAATTATTTTAAAACTTATCAAAAATGTTTTCTTATTGATGGTTTGTGTTAAATTTCTTATATTGACAACATGTGAAAGGTATAAGAAGAAGAAGAGTCATGTACTTATAAAATAAAGGAATCTTAAGTTATTATTAATCATAAATTATTTTATATGATAAATTTATTATTTTATTATAATTAAATATCTTAAAATTTTAGAATTGAAATCTTATTTTTTTATATTTGATATTTATTTTTAAAAAATAAGATTCTGAAGAAAAAAAAGTCTCTCGAGTCTCGAGAGTGTTTTTTAAGAGGTTTAATTTCTCACACAAACTTTTGTGATCGGGAGGTGAAAATCTAATTTTGTTGACTTATTTATTTTTACTGCACTGAAAATACCACATTATTGTAATCAAATTATTCAGTATGATAAATAATTAAAATAATCAATACATATATCAAGATTTTCAAAAAGTTATATAATATTTTCAAGAATATATTTTGTGTGTGAAATTTTTAAGAATATCTATGACTAACTAAACAGATTTATAATTTTGAATAATTTGATTTTTGAAATGAAAAAACTTTTTGTCTATCAACTCTCTTGTAATTATGATTAAATGATAATATAAAATTATTTTATGTTTATTGAATTTGAAAATTAAATCTTCATTATATATTTAAATATAATATAATAAGTAAATAGGCATTATTAATAAAATTTTTATACAGTAGTAATTAATAATTAATAACCAGATGAGGAAATGATATTACTTAATAGTACTTAGGGTGGCAACAGTGTTTTGCATAGTTGTATTCTGCGCAGCAGTGTAGTGGACGGAGAACGACACCGTCCAATACATATGCGGCTGCGATGGTCTCTTAAACGCAGTCCACATTTAGAGGGCCCCACGACGAAACGACCACTCGCTCTCTCAAATGTGAGTCTCACATATAAAGCACATTGCCACCCACAACGCATTCCCATTTCCCAAAGGTAAAAAAATAGCAACAAAAAGAAGAAAAAAGCGTTATCTCTTTGAATTTTACCCTTCTAAGCCCAAAGCCTCCCTTGTTGTGAGCTTAATTCAATTTCTGCTCACACACAATGGCTTGCACGCTCGCTGATTCATTACTCCTATTCAAGGTTTTCTTCCTTTATCTTTTAGCCTTATCCCAATTCCTAAGCGTGTTTCAACTTTCAAGGAAGTGTTAGTTTGATTATGGTTTCATTTTGCAGGGCTCTTATCAGAAACCAGTTCTGAGGAGAGACATTGCTGCTCAGTACTCCCCGAGTATGCACGTTATTATTGCGTTACCTCAATTCGGTGTTTTAGTTTTATTATTTGGAAACTGTTACTTGCCAATTGAATTTACTGCTCCTTGTCGCAATTAAGCTCAAGAGATTGGAAATGCTCTTCTGAGATTATACGATATTAAGAACAATCATTAGAAATACTAACATCACCCCTCAGTCCTGAGTAAGCAGCTACGTAGGAGAGTTTTGTCGTTTATAGTTGTCCTAACTAGTTTGAGCAGAATTGTCTTCACTAGATGATACAATACATGTAGTCTTTAAAAAAAAAACAAAAAGCTAGCTACCATGACCTGGTGGCATCACTGATCTATATCACTTAGTCTTAAAATTTAAGAATTACCCTTTGATACGCTGGCCTGGACTCAGTAATGGTGCCTTATATGTTTAACTTTTAATAGGCATAACCATGAATGACATGGGCAATCGGTGAATTTTAATTATTTGTCATTCTGCTGCCACAGGTATATTTAGTCTAAACGGTAATGGGCTTATCCCGAAAGGGTTCAGGCGTCAAAGGAATTTTGTTACTAGGAATAAGGTTACTGTCATACGTGCTGTGGCAATTCCAGTACAACCAGCTCCGGTGGAAAGTGCGGAGTATAGAAAACAGCTAGCTGAAGACTACGGTTTCAGGCAAGTTGGAGCGCCACTTCCAGATGATGTTACTTTAAAGGATGTCATCAATTCCCTTCCTAAGAAGGTGCTTTTTTATAAAAAAAATCTGTCATGTTTTATAGCATCATCACTGAACAGAACTTTCTGTTAAATTGAAGTATGCAGAGTCACCTCTTAGATAGTCTATGTTTTCCCATGAAATATTTTCGCCCGCTTAAAATAACATTCTTTAGTTTTTGTTTGCTTGCATAAAGTATTGTCAAAATGATCCTAATATCATTATGACATATAAGTTTATAATAAAAAACATCAATGATGACAGTAATATTCACTGCATATTATGAGAAAGATAAGGCATCAGTGTATGTATATGGTTCTTCAAACTCTAAGCCATATCTTATCTTCTTTTCACTCCCCCAGCCCCCCTGCTGGCATAAAGTTGTGCTTGAGTAAAAGTAAAAAAAGGAATGAAGGGTACAGTTTTTATTTATATATATAATCATTGATCATGATGCATATTTTTCCTTCTGCATTTTTTTGAAGGTCTTTGAGATTGATGATGTGAAAGCATGGAAATCTGTTCTGATATCTGTCACTTCTTATGCACTGGGTCTCTTCATGATTGCTAAAGCCCCCTGGTATCTTCTTCCTCTGGCTTGGGCATGGACAGGGACTGCAATAACTGGGGTTAGTTCAATATACACGTTTTTCCTTATGATTATTTCTTACTTGTATCTCAGATCCTTCTCAATCCTATCTCTCTACAACTCTTTTCTCCTTAAATATCTAGGCCAACTTTTATGTTTCAAGTTTTATAATCCTCTTTCCTTTTTTGCAATACAGTTCTTTGTTATAGGACATGACTGTGCTCACAAATCATTTTCGTCTAACAAATTGGTAGAAGACATTGTTGGAACTCTGGCCTTTATGCCTCTGATTTATCCATATGAGCCTTGGCGATTTAAGCATGACAGGCATCATGCAAAAACAAACATGTAAGCAGTTTGTGTTTCCTTCTATTTTGTATTTTCGTTTTACTAGGTGCATCTTGTAGTGGGATAATGTGTCATTCTGTTGTAGAATATAGTTATTTTTTCCAATATACATTCACACTCTCTGTCCCACATGTACTCAAAGTCAGATGGCACTAATACTGAAGGGATAAAAGTGCAGGCTATATATAACATACATAATGCACTGTAAGAGACATAATGGTAACATCCATGTCATGGATAAAATCCTGTACCATGGTTTATTTGCACGATGCACACAAACTTATATATGAAACTCCTTAGTCTTTGATAGAGAAAGACCTTGGAAAGTTTATGTGAGAAGGGATGAGAAGCAAACTGAGATTCAGTAGGCCCGAATTATTAGTGTTTGTGTAGTAATTGTGAATTTGGTCAGCTGCTTAGGCAATTATTTGAGTAGCTATGGATCTCAATTATTATTTTTTTTGTAGTGTGTCTGTCTTTATGCAGTTATCTAGGCAATTATAGAATGGTTTGCTAGTTAGTGTGCGATGGCAGCCATGCACTATATATGTATGGGGCTTGGGGTGGTTTTATTCATTCTATAGTTTTACTAATTGCTATATCTCGAAGGAGGAGACTCCTTGTAAGATGAATACCCTGTGTTGTCTATGTCTTGTGCAGCAATTCTGGCCTAAAAACTAGAATAATAAATGCATAAATCAGTATGCTTATTTGTGATTTTAACAGTCTCTCTCACAGAATCAGTAGCTTCACTGTTCCATTACTTTCATTCAACTGTAAGTCATTTATAATGCTACAGGTTGCGTGAAGATACTGCTTGGCACCCTGTTTGGAAGGACGAGTTTGAATCTACTCCACTTTTGAGGAAAGCAATAATATATGGATATGGTCCATTTCGATGTTGGATGTCTATAGCTCACTGGTATGGCATATAAAGGAATCATTTATTCTTTAAGGTCAACATGCCTTGAAATATCTTTGTGCAGTTCCCCAAGTACTGCTTCGTTAGCTTAAACTGTCTTGATTTCATATTTTATTACCTTTAATTTTATATCAAATATTGATATGGAGGTGCATTCTAACACAGGTTGATGTGGCACTTTGATTTGAAGAAGTTCAGACCAAGTGAAGTACCAAGGGTGACGATAAGTTTAGCTTGTGTTTTTGCCTTTATAGCAATTGGATGGCCATTAATTATTTACAAGACTGGAATCATGGGATGGATAAAATTCTGGTTGATGCCATGGTTGGGCTATCACTTCTGGGTAATTTCAACTCTATCTTGTCAATTCATACTTTGTTCGTCACTGTTGGCTCCAATGTCTTTGTTTCTATCTTTTTGTTTCCTTAGTGACAGATGATTTATGGCATGAGAGAGCACCGTGTTCAACTTAAATAAAGCTATGACACTTCTAATTTTTAAACTTAAAAGCTGTCATTTAAATATAATTTTAGCACTCAAGTCTTTATAATTCTTTCCTGGATTCCCTAGTTATTGCTAGGGATTGGAATAGGCCACGGTGCATATTAATTGCATACGGCCTATTTGACCTAGCCTATTTAGCAAACAAACTAGGCTTAAATTTTTAAGAGGCTTATTTAACTAAATAGGCTAAGGTTTATGCCATTCAGAAAAACCAATTTGCTCAACAAAATGACCTATAATTTACAATGCTTACATAATTTATTAATTCTAGAATATAATATATAAATTTTAGACTATAATCTTATTAAAAGTTATAATAGTTTGAAAACTAAAAAGTTTTAGCTTCATGGCTATTTTAAGGCTTTGCCCCGAAAATAGTTTATGATAATTAGAGGCAAAAGATCAGGTTAACATTTTGCTAGACAGGTCTAACTCTATTTGCACCTCTAGTAGTCTAGTTAAATTATCATGCTTGCCTTTTATTTTTTTATCAAATCTTTCAACAGGTTTTAGTCAGTTTCCATATATTGCAGTCTTGCTGAATTATTAATATATAGTAGTTTAATTATCCCCCTCTCCTCCCAAATACAATGGTCAATGATCATGTATCTTGGGCTCTTGGCTCTTGATAGTTAAAAGTTATAACAGGAGTTACAGTATCTAAGCGGTGTTTTTTTGCTTGTGATCACAGATGAGTACGTTTACCATGGTACATCATACTGCACCGCATATACCATTCAAATACTCAGAAGAGTGGAATGCTGCGCAAGCACAGGTTAATGGAACTGTTCATTGTGATTACCCTAAATGGTAATGGATTCTTTTTGCTCCTTTCTTTGTAATGTACGTTTTTCTTGCCTATAAACTTACACATGGAGGTGGAATATACTGCATAATTGATGAGTTATACTATTGAATGCTTTTTTATTTCATTACTTATCTGAAAATGATTGATCTTTGATTCTATAAATAATTTTTAATAATTTATCCATCTTGTTATTTTGTCTAAAAATGCAGGTTTGCAAAATTAACTTGATGGCATTAGGATTGACTAACTGCTATTTATTGACTCTATTTTTTTTTTCCTAAACAGGATCGAGATCCTATGTCACGATATTAATGTCCATATTCCACACCACATATCCCCGAGGATACCAAGCTATAATTTAAGAGCAGCCCATAAGTCTCTCCAAGAAAACTGGGGACAGGTAAGATAAAAAAATGCCAGTATCTTTCTCTGCTTGTTCCTGTATTGTAATGAGGGTCACATTGTTCGCATTAAAAGTATTTTCCAGCATTGTTAGCATAATTAACAACTAATGGTTTTTATCTTCCTCTTTTGAAAAAATGAAATTGTTAGAATATTCGCTTTGGCACTGAAACTTTTTTGTAGATGTAGTTCCAAATGAAAGATTTGGAAGTTTTGTTTATTCCAATAGTACATTTTTCTCTAATCCCGTACGTTTAAGATCTCTCAGAAAATATCATTGTTGCTAATTATTTTTATCTTGTTTTCTTTGTGTTGGATCGACAGTATCTGAATGAGGCTAGTTGGAATTGGAGATTGATGAAGACAATCATGACAGTGTGTCATGTGTACGACAAGGAGCAAAATTATGTTGCCTTCGACGAACTTGCCCCTGAAGATTCTCGTCCAATTACATTTTTGAAGGAAACCATGCCTGATTATGCTTAATTAGGTCCAAGCTGGCTTTGTTCTCATGAAATTTTTTATGTATCAAATTAGGTTCGTATGCCATTCATTTTCTTTTTACATTTTCGATCTTGTTTAATATAGTTCTACTAGTATTTTCTATATCGCGTATAACGAGAAAATTGCTTGCTGCTCTCAAAGTTCACATATTAGGGTAATTATATTACCAACTTGCGGATTATCCAAGGCCAAGTCATCGAGAAGCATTCATTAGGTTAAAGTAGATGTTATGGTAATCTGAACCGTGGGGTTCTTGTCATCAGTTTGGAAGAATATTATATTATCAAGTTGTCTTACGGATAAAAATGCACGTGGCGCGTGGCACATTGGATTGAGCATACTGAGTTACTATACTGTTCTGACAATGTTTTGTTATTTTTTTTCTCTTTTTTTAGTATATTGCTGAAATTTAATTACAGAGTTTCCATCCTCAAAAAATGTATACAGTTTTTTTCCTGATCTAAAGAAAAGTCCATATTCAGCCATAATTGTCTTCAAACTTATAAGTGGAAGTGTGGAACGATCTTCTAAACATAATCAAGTCTTTCCTCGTGGAGAAACCAAGAGAATCGATCTTGTCTTTTTCCCCCTGCTAATTAATGTCTAAGTTTGATTAAATTAATATTTATAACTTGGACAAGGAAATTGTCTGGTTGGTTATCTTCCCTTGTCCGTTAACCTCATGGTACTAGATCTAACATCTTTGGATTTATGGGTGTTTTTGATGAAATTGATGCATCCGAAAGAGTTGAAGGGATATTATATGTATACTATTTATTGGGATAGGAAAGTGACCTAAAAGCCGCAAACCACCCCACCCACGCCACCAGTGACGCTTTACCTGAAGCGATTCTATCCGAAGCAAATCGATAAGGTGGCAACGGTTACAACTTTCAACAACTGCTCACCCAGCAAATGAACTTCACTTAACCTTATTCCCTTCATCTTTTTTAAGGTTAGTGAAGTCTTACCAAATTTAAACCGCAATGTTAGTTGTGAAAGAAAAAGGTCAAAAAAGTGTCAGGAAGAGGGTGCGCCCTTTAAAAAAGAAAAAAGAGATAGAAGAATAACTGAGGGCTCGTTCGAAATTAGAATCTGCAAGAGATCTGAAGTGATGTAAGAAAGAAGTCTGAGTCACAAGAAACAGAAAATAAGCAATCCATATATCATCTTTTTCTCTATAGATATTCACATACCCCAATCCATTGCATCTTCAGTATACGTAAGACCTACATGTATGCCAAGCTATAAACTACTCAATCTCGTATATACAAGTTTTTTTAACTCAACTCTATCTAGAAAACCAGAAGCAGTCTGGTTTACAGCAAACCAAAGAAAAGTAACTTAAAACTAAAAAACTAAAATCATAGAATTGGTGGTGTTGGAGTCTCCCAAATATCAACCACATTCTCCTCACTATGAAGCGCGAAAAGCCTATCCCCTCCAATGGAAAAATCACAAATT
>PYAF01000424.1:912470-932376 GCA_007407185.1 Glycine tomentella
GGAACATGGTAGCCACCAACAAACAATTGCTCCCTTCCATCCACTGAAGCTTATCAGCATCCCCAAGAGACCACCCCAAAGGCTCGTAGAAGAAATCAATCTGCTTCCCAGTAACCTGGTCCCAAACCCCAACCCCATACTCATTACTCCTCCCTTTGCAGCTAGAAAATATCTTGTAATCCGAACTAAAACTCAAAGCCCCAGCAGTGTAACTCTTCACCTGATTGTCATGACAAACGTGAAACTTGTACCTAAGCTCTCCGGTGTGGGAGCTGAACAGCCCCATCCCGCCGTCGCCCCGCCCAAGGCGCTCGCTGACTCCGATGACGATGTTGTCGGAGTCAACCCAACCAACATCGTTGACCCTCTGGTAATCAAGGTTAAGAGGAGGGTGTTCATCCAGCATCCAATCATAGACATGAACCATGCTGCCATGCGCAACGCAGCAGCCGCCATCCGGGCCCGCCCGGATGGCGGTTCCGTCGCCCGGTGCCTGACCCTGCAGAGACCGCGACAACCTTAACCTGTTGCCGTCGAATGGGCCCCACTTGGCGGCGCGCACGTGGTCCAATAGGCCGAAGTAGAGGGCCTCCCTGTAGAGGAGCTTCTCCGGGATGTTGGGTGGGAAGTAGAGCTCGCCGGTTCGGAGCAGATCGAGGAGAATCGCGAAGCAATCCGGGTTGCGATCGATGAATCTTTCGTTATTGTTGTTGTCGTTGTTTGGTATTAGGTTCCAATTGTCGTCGAACATTGCGCCGAACATTGAATTGCGCCCAGCATTGGCGAGGGTTGTGGATGTTGTTTCCATCACCCTGCCACCCACGTTGAATTTCACCCTGTCTTTTTGAACCCCCATGGTTTGATTCCTCCCAAGTTTGTGACTTTTCGAGAAACCCGGAGATGGGGTTCGTTCAATTCAACGCCTCTGGGTTGAATTGGACGGATGAACAGAGAAGCAGAGAAGTACTGCCACAAAATGGGTGGCGAATAAATAGGGATGTCTTTTTTTTTTTCTTTTTGGTGAAGAGAGATGAGTGAATGATTATGGTTGAAGGATTAGAATTGAAGCAAAGGGAAAGGAAGGATGGAAGGGGGTGTGTGATAGGATCAGAGCACACAGGTTAAGCAACGCGAAAATGATGAGATTGTGGGAAAACTAGATATGGGGATGCTTCATTGTATTGTAAGAGAGACGGCTTTTAAAAAAAACGAGGGATTTTGGAAACTTTGGGATTTGGTGAAGGAAAGAGAGGAGTCAAGATGGGTGGAGCGGTTGGAATTCAAATCCGAATTGACTCAGTTTGATCTCTCCCTCTAAGTCACCCTGTTTTTGTTCTCTCTCTGTTTTTCTATGCATTTCTTTTTTCCTTTTGTCCCCTCGTCCTTGTTCTTCCACTGGCTGCACGACACATATCTGTGTCTTTCCTTATAAAAATAAGAGTAAACATAATATGCATTTACAATGTAAATGATTTTATGATGTAATTCAATTACAAATTTTAATTTATAGAACTTTTACCATAATTATTTTGAAAATCATGATTGTATTTCTTTATTAGTTAATTGTATAAATATTAAACTCTAAAAATAATATAGTTAATTAATTATTTAGTTTGTATACATGTCCTAAATTTTACGTTTTAGTTCTTGTATTTAAAAATTCTCCATTATCCGAGTAATTGTTTTATGTTTTAGTTTCTATATACGGAGTATCTATTTTGTAATGATTTTACACCATTACAATAGTAACAACAGAAACTAAAACGTAATATATATATATAGAAATTAAAGCATAAGTTTTTTAAATACCGACACTAAAACGTAGAGTTTTAAGATATCGAAACTAAATTAAAAACTTAAAAGTGGGTGTATGTAAAGTGATAAAAAAAAAAAATTGGTTAAACTAAATAATCCACACGTTCTAAAAAAAATCTACATGGAATCCAATGGATCACACACCATCATTCACAGTATCACATCTTACGGCTGTAATAAAATCTGAATGATAGGAAAAAAGTACGTCCCCGTAGCATGGGATCATACCCCCTTTGATCATTTACTTTGCTGAATAATATTTAAGGTTGCTGGCTCCTCTTCATTGTTCTTGCCAAGTCAACTTTCCTGCGCGGGATTGGGGGTATAGATAGAAAAGCGCGTCATGAGGCTTCCAACTTCTAAAACTGATTAGATTTTTTAAAACTCGGAATTAATAGGAATGGTCCTAGAACTATAACAAGAACTAGAACTAGATAATTGAGATTTTATGAGCAACTTATTCTGTATACTCTTTGAATTTTGTTACTAATTGGGTCAATTTGCAATTTATTGACTAGTAACTTGTCCTTGTCATTCTTTAGTTCACTTAAATGGCTTCTTCCAAAACCTAAATGGATGGCGCTCCTTCTCTCGTTACCAACGAAGGTAGGCGAAATTGCACCATTCTGTGACAATGAAGTGCCAATTTTCACTAATTAAAAAAAATGCACACACCCACCAAAAAGGGTTTTGTAATTGACTGGAATTCGAATGATAATCCTGTTCTCACGATAGAAAAACAGATAAGTCTTAATGTCAGCATTTATCTAGTGAACATTCATTTTTTTTTTTCCATTTTGTCCTTTCGTGATAAGATAAAGTCTCACTCTCAATTTTCCTAATAAGAGTATTTTATTTATTTATTTAGAAAGATAAAATGAGAACTCATTGCGTGCCACCCGATTGAATTGAAGGAACAGGTTGTGAAACTCGAGACGAGACCTTTTCTTTTTGTTTTCACAATATTTTTAGGGTTTGAATTACTCATCCTTTTCTAAATGCCCTGTCCCACCACCGCTTCAACTCGTAGAAGCGGGCCGTAGACGGCAAAACTTTCCCACTTGAGTATTGGACACTTCTTTGAGCTTTTGAAGTAGTCAATACGTTCCAATTCCTATTTGAAAATAAAATATATTAAATTAGTCCATAGTTATTAATCAATTTAAGTTTTAAAGTTATAAAATATCACTTCAATTCTTAAAATTATCATTTTTAATTATCGACGTCACTACACGATAATGATTTTAATCCTTAAAATTACAATAATCAAAATTAATATAAATAATTTATGATAATTTTAGGAACTAAGATATTCATAGTTTTAATAAGAAACTTTTTATACTTTTAAGGGGGAAATACCGGATATGAAGAGTTGACGTTGCGGGGGAGAGGGTTTGGTAAGCCTTGCATCTTTTTCCTTTCCATTTTCAGCGACGTTGCAAGTTGAGAACATGACATGGAGGATCCTACTCTATGGTGATATTGTGAGAAGATTTCAAATCAGTATTTATATAAGATAGTTTTTGCAATATTGGTAAATTTCTATCCTGCATAGTCTTAATTCTAACTTAAGCAGTTGTCTTAAAAGTTTAAGATTTAAGAATATAATTGAGTAAAATATTAATAAAGAGAGTTTTGCCGTAAGTGATTGTAGTTTTTAACAAAACAAAAAAAAATCTATTTTTAATTGTTAGATATGATAATACAATATTAAAAGGATAAATAGTCAAATTTATTTTGAAAGTATAATGTAATGAAAGATTAGTTCCTGAAATATTAAAAATATAACTTTTTAATTTATGAATGTGTAAAAAATATAATATATTAATTCGGTCGTTAAATTTATGAGATCAATTTTTTATTAAATTATAATTTTCAAACATCAATTTGATAATAAATTGTATTTTTTGGATCAATTTGACATTAAGTTACAAAATTTATGAATCATTTTATTTTTAAATTATCTACAAGACTAATTTGTCACACTATTTTACACATTTAGTCTAATTTTAAATTTTTATCTTTCAAATATCAATTTAACATTATCTCACACCTTTAAGGATAGATTTGACTATTTAACCTATTTTAAAAATATCAAACTACTTTAATAAATGGTAAATACTTTTTTTCGTTATTGTATTTGTTAGACACTTGCTAGTAGGTCCCTGAAAGATGGAATATTAAAATTGTGTCCCTCAATTTGCAAAATATATGAAAAATTAGTTTTGTTGTTAATTTTCTATGTTAACTTAAAAGGTTAACTTTTTTATTTGGTGTCTGAATTGAATAAATTGTTATCATTTTAGTCACACTACATATAATTGTTAGTATATTGATAATAATTGATATTTGTTTACAATGAGATAGTTATTTATGGTAATGAAGATTGAATGAAAAAGTATTTATCAAGTATATAAATAAGAAATCACTATTAAATTATTTACTATATTTTATTAAGTTAAAAATCTAAGAAAATAGATACAAAATGAATCATTTTATTTAATGGGTATACTGTGCTTAATTTTGTAGATCATATATTTTTAACTTATAGTGAGTCATGTCCGCTAATACTCAATCATTGAATAATAATGTGAAAAGTACAAAAGAGGATGTGAGAAAAATATTTTAACACTCTTATTTTTCATGTCCTCTTATACTCAATAATTATAATGGGTTTTTTTAATTGTCTTTTTGATATTAACATTATTTCAGAAAATAGCTTAATTAATTAACCTAACATTCTACACATATTAATAACATGTAAGATAATAACTTAATTTGGGTATAATATATGATTTGAAACCTCATAGAATTTTGTTAGTAATGTTCTAGATTTAACACCTATGATTGTGATATAATCACTCATAAATTAGTTTTATATTATAGTATAATTTAAATGACGAAATTACGTAAAGAATAGAAGTGAGATAATATGGTAATGACCTATGTTAATAAGTTCATGTAACATGAGACTTAATTAAACAAATTAAAATGCTTTCAGGGATCAAAATGACAATATATATTAAGTTCAAGAATCAAAATATCAATAAATGATTAAATTTAAGGAATAAAATGATAACAAATTGTTAATTTCAGAAACCAAATAAAAAGTCAACTTTTTAACACATGATAGATAATTAGATAACAATTAATAAGCATGTGGATGACACATGATAACCTTTTAAGTGTTATGATTAATTTATTTATTTTTTTGTAAATTTGGAAAAACTAATGTTATGATTAATTTATTTCTTTTTTTGTAAATTCAGTTTTAAAATTTTAATTTTTCATCTTTTAAATATTTGATTGTCAGCGTCTAATAAAATAAAATAAAAACATTTATTCTTTTAGTAAAATATCAACTATGATGAAGAGATGATCTTATGTAAACCCTTTTCAAATCATATATTGCAAGTTGTTACAGACACTGTGACGAAGCAGAGTTTTGTGGCTATGTGATAGTCACAATCTTCCTTTCCTTTTTAACTTTTGAGATTGGGGAGTGGAAGGAGGATGAGACCGAATGTTTTAGAAGCAGAGTTTTGGATAATTAAACCTGGGATTGGCTTTACAGTAACGAAGTTTAAAAAAGACGTTACATGATTGGAAATTTTCTTAAACTCAAAGCATCATATATATAGTTTATCTTCGTCTTATCATACTTTTGGTGGGTACGACCAAACATTTCGAGCCAATTAGTGAATGCTAACAATGCAGTTTGTCAAACGAATTATCTAGTTCCATTATATTTGCCGCAAGCAATGCATGATATACTCGGAGATTGTAGTACAAGTGTATGGTGCATTTATTCTTCTTCATTCTTCTCCATCAATCATACATCTAGAGCAACCTATAAGATGGACTTGCAATAATTTGGTCCATCATGGTCTCGAAAAATAATATCCGTTTCTTATTATTCTTTTATTATTTAACTTCCTATTTCAGTTAACTGCAATAAAAGTTCCAATTCCAAATCATAAAAAATATGGATAGAACACATTTTGAGAAATTTTATCCTTCAATTCAAATCGCACCAACTACTCCCCATTGCTCTCATTGAATGTCAATCACTTCCCTCTCAATAAGTAAATAATGATTATATTTTTAGATTGTTAAAAAAATCACTTGATATATTAGAGTTGTTTTGAATATTCCATGTATACACTACAACTAATGTCTTACCCAAAAGATAAAAGATGTGGATACGGTTGTGTCTGTCTTTGTGCTAGTAATGATCATGATGTAATTAATTTTTACTTGAAGAACCGGTTATATTATTAATGATGTAAGTTTTTAAAACTAATCCTCAATCCCTCATCTAAAATTATGCATTTTCAATGTGTTTGCTAGATAATCCAATAAAATCACTAACTCACTGAAGTACAATAGTAGTACGATAGACCGGTAGTAACAAGTAAGATATGAAAGAAATGATAAATATCAAGATTTTATATTTTTTTTTTGATAATTTTTTCTTCATTGAGTTCTTAATAAAATGATAATTTTGTTTTTATTTCTTGATATTTTTAAATCTCTAATAAATAATAAATTTTGTGTTTGTTTTCTAATAAATTCTTCACTTGTTATTAGTTTTTTCAAAAAAACTAATAAAAAAAAATTTATCATAAAATAAATACAAAATTCGCTAATTTATAAAGTACTAAAAAATCGTGTTAAAGACCGAAAACAATTTTTTTATTTTATCATGAATAAAAATGATTTTTTTATTAAAAAGCAAATAAAAAATTTGAATATTTATTATATACATATTTTAGCCAACGAAATAAAAGGATTTGGTTCTTTCTCAAACTCCTTTAACATCCTGACGTGCCATTGTCTAACTGTTTATTCTTTTGGTATGACAGTGATACTTGCATAATGTTTTATTTTATACTACCATAGTTACATGCCATTGTGATTATTGTTGACACAAAAGTTACATGAACATTGGTAATTTTTTCTTGTATGACTTTTTCTTCTATGTTCCTTTTCTACATGAACTTGTTGTAGGTTAGGGCGTAAGGCCATGTCGATTAGGTAAAGGATATTGAATTGGTATTGCAAGGCCATTTAGCTGAATTAATGGAACCAAAATAAATTAGGTGTAACTTTCTCAATAAGCAATTGTTGTGTCTTTACATGTGCTAAGGACTTCATCCTTTCCCCTTGTTTGTGATCTGAATCTTTGGAAGGAATTAGAACAGATGAAATTCCTACAATCGATGGTACTCGGTAGTATGTGGTAGTATATTATAGAATGAGTTGGTAAATATGTGGGATTTCTCATGTCAGTTGCTCATACTTGAATCAATGGATGAGATTTATTGGTTTGTGCAATAAGTTTCAAGTACAATCATATTTTCTGGTATTCCTTAGTAAGGCACTAGAACAAAAAATCTGTCATAAGTTAAATAGAGCAAGTTAACGTGGCTTTAGTTCATTATGCTACGTACAAATTGGTTGCTGGATAACTAAAATTACAAAGGACTTGTTTGAGAGAATATCCATGTCAAGTGTCATTTATCCTGTGCTTATTAAAAATACTTCTACTAGCTATCGACCTTCTAAGTAAGATCAAATAAAATTTAGAATACACTTGATATGAGTGATAACGAAGAGTTATTAGAAGCAAGGAAAGAGGTTTCTTTATTTATTATTTCTTTTGTGAAGGAGTTTTTAAGGTAAATTGAAAATGAGGAGACTTTTAACTTGATTGATATATGTAAATTACTAATCCTGAATGCGTGTCAGTTAATTATAAAGGTAGAGTATGTTTAGGCAAATCTTCTGTTGTAGCCATTTAAAATTCCAAAGTTCAAACCTCTAAATGGCTAATTTGCTTCAAAATAAGTTTATCATCTTTGCAGCATGTTAATTGTATGTTGCGACATCTCCCTACAAGTTTTATAAAAATTTGAATAGTTAGGAGACAATTTAAGAGGAATTACTTACATATAAAAACATACTGTGCCAATTAGGAGCTAAACTCGTCTTTTTCATTTAACCTTTTTGTATAGGGAAAAGTATTCGGGCACAACCAACTAGTTAAAAAGGAAGAAACAATCATGTTGCATAAAAAATTGATAATTTTCGTCGAGATTTACGTTGACATAAAAGTCAAATTACCAATGTTTCGGACCGGATATACCTATCCGAGCCCAACACCAAAACAGGGCCCAATAATTCTGTATGCCTTCCCTGTTCTAAAAAGTTCTGAAAATCATGTGGTGCACTCTTCTTTCCTTTTTTCCTTCTTCTTTCATCAGCATCACATCAAAAACATGTATTAAATTAGAATTAAGAGCTAACAAAGTCTTAAAAAACATTTTAAGAAATATTGATTAATTTTTTTAAAAATATTTTACAAGTAATAAATAAAAGCATAAATTTAAAATATAAAGCTTTTAATTTAAAAAATTCTCAAAAGTTAGATAGATTAATAAAATGTACCTTAATGTCACTTTTATAGACATATCATTATATATAGTATTGATTAAAAATTTAATTATTAATAAAATCATTTAAAGATACTAACGTATATTTATATATCTCTCTATTTAGGATCATTATATGCATTACTTTTTTGTAATTTATGAAAAGCTAATAAACTTACATTTGTCATTTGTTCTAAAAAATAGAAACAATAATTATAAAAATAATTTTTAAAGGTTGAAAACATGAAGAATAATATAAATGAAAATCTTATTTAATCAAAAGATTAAATAAAATAATTTAATTTAAATTTAAATATATTGACAAAAGTGAATATTTTTTACACTATTATCCAAATACATATACTATCTAAAGCTTGACTAGTTTTATAATTACTGCATCAAAAGTTATGACAGTTAAAATCTTAAAGAAAATTATAAAACCTAGAATTTTTAGAGATATTGTGTGAAAATTATTATTTTATTTGATTGGTAGGATTTCAAAACAATATTAATGGATTTACAATAACTTATATAACATTCTGAAATTTCGATAACTGAAAATATATGTTTGATGTATTTCTTATGTTATTTGATTATTTTATTATTTTAGATTAGTTGAAGTGTTGCGTAAATTATCCTTGTGCAATTACTTGGTGTAGATGTTAGGTTATGTGGAGTTTGTTTGATTTATGTTTGAAATGAGTGATTGATAGTTTGACTCAAAACCTTTTTTTAGTAAAACTATAATCTCATACTCATTAACTGTTGGATTGCCTTCAAATTTTGACATTAGGTTCACAACCCATCTCTGCATATTTTGACTATCGGGATTTGCAAACTACCAAATTTTGATGTCCCGCTGAGTGCGACCAGAGCGCTAAGCGCAATTGCAGACAGAGAGGAAATTGCGCTGAGCGAGCAGAGGTCGCTAAGCAAGATCTACAACTTATAAATATGTTCAGCAACACCAAAAAATGTGTTTTTCCCTTTTCTCTCTCTAAACTCTCACCCAAAACCCTAGAACCTCCTCTTCCACCACCTACAACCACTGGTGACCGTTATGAGCCGTCGTCGCTTGCCATTGGACCATCGTATGAAGAGGAACACTTTAATCGAAGAGAATCTTCAAAACTCAACTCGAGGATTTGGTAGAGAACGGAGCCTCCAATCCTCTTTTCTTGATTTCTTCTAGATAACCATGGTTTCCTTGTCTTCTTCTAATTAGTTTAAGCCTCTTAGTATCTCTTGTGATTTTGGTACCATTATTGGGTGTTTTTACATTTCATTTGAAAACCCTTTGAAAATAAGACACTGTAAAAGTTTCCTTTTAATAAAATTTATGTCATTTTTGTAACCTTCGTTGAGCCCCAGTCACATTGGTGTGATCGAAATTTCAAAATGACGTCTTTTTGATGTGGACTTCTAAAACACCATTTAGCCCCTTTTAAATTTGAGTAGATATTTGACCCCGAATGTTAATGTTAACATTGTCGTTCAAATTTATACAAAATTATCTTCGATTTGTTATATATAACTCTGCGTTTGGACCAAAGCACGTGAACTTGAGAGATCTCTAAACAACGTCGTGAGGAGCTAACGGGAAAATTTATATGTGATGGAAGTTTATTATTTTTTTACAGCTTTAGATACCATAGTTGGGGTCAGGAACCCAATTATTGGGATGCATGTTTGTCCCTATTGTGTGCTGATTTTCAAGAAAAAAAATTGAGTTTTTAACTAATGGAATGCGATATATTTATTATTGATGTATGTTTGTCCTTGTTGTGTGCTCGTTTTCAAGAAATATTGTGTTCTTAACTAATGAGATGCGATATATTTGTTATTGATGAATGAAATTGTGAATGATGTGGTTGTTGTAATGATTGGATTTTTTGGAAAAAGTCTTAATTACAGAGAAGACTCTGTCCACAATTTTATAATCTATTTTCCTATTTACTTCTTTATTAATTTTTAAATGGCCATGAGTTTGTTTTATATAATAGTTCTCCTCTTTAATTTAGAAAAATTCTAAAATATCAATCTTGTGGTATTATGGATTGTGAATGTATGAGATTTGTGTTGTCTGAAGACCTAGGAAATGTAAATCTCAGGCATGTGTCATATGTATATTGTGGATTGCGATTGCTTGTGATGTTAATGATATTGAAATGAGATTATATTGATGATTATATTAATAAGAGATGATATTGATGATTATATTAATATGAGATCATGTTGATGTCTATGATGATGATATTGAAATAAAATGATGTTGATGATATTGAAATTGAAATGATATTGATGTTGGTGATGACATAAATGAGAGATGATGTTGATGCTAATGATATCACCATGATGGATGTATGTTGTGTATGTACATGGGAGATGCAGTGATTTGTTGGATATTCCTAGGAGGGAAGATGATGAGTTTAAGAATTTTAAGTATCCTTGGAGAGGGAAAGTGATTGTTTAGAATTTTTAACTATCCACAGTCAATGCATTGATGGGCCCATGTTTCATACTTCATGATTGTATGGAAATAAAATGAAGACAATACGTATTTGTGTTTTTTTTTAGGATACAGATGCAGGTATTTGGGGCATGTCACTCGGTTTGGAACTCCCTTGTGACTTAGGCTGATCACCATGGGGGGAGTGACCAATGCACGACGGGGTGACCTCGACGAACTACTGAATCATTTTCCTAAGTGAGAGTGTCATGTGGGCACGCTTAGGCTATTTTCTGACGAATGGTACCATATTGCATTTTTTAGTTGAGTTAAGTGCATGCATCATTTTTAAGCATAATTGATTTGAATTGTGAAAAAAGTTGATGACTAGTCGGTTGAGTGTATGTTGAACTTGTTGATTATTGAGAGTGATTGTGGTTATTATTATTATTGTTTTATTGCTAATCATTGTCATCTGGTATTTGTTAATCTTGTATAGTAAACTCACCCATGCAATTTTATACTGTGCGGTTGGTACCTGTGATGATCGCAAACCTTCGTTCGTGAAAGCAAATAAGCAGCAGTTGGTGACAGTTGGAGGAAAATCCTTTTTGTTAGAACCGTCAAGTTGACGTGATAACGTTAGAATTCATTTTGAAAAAGAGTTGTGTTTTGTTATCAACTTTTTCTTAGTTGGTTCCTTGATTCTTTTTGGTTGGGCATGTAAATTCCAGACTTAGATAGATGTAAAAACTAAACCATGTTCTGACATGTGAATGACATATAATGATTCAATTTATATATATGTATATTTATTTATTTATGTATTTGTGCGTTGTTTGGTGAATGTAATATTACAAAAAATTTACTCTCATTTTCATAATCAAATTAATGAAGTTTTAATTAAAAAATTGAAATTACATATTTAGAGTACTGATATTGTAGTGACGAGTCAGTTCCTTACAACTTATGGAACCTTTTTAATCAATTGAACTAGACTTCCTTTGATATGATACAAATTTAAAAGGCTTTTTCCAGCAAGTCTAACTATAAATTCTATTGAAGACAAATTGAATCAATTCAAACTTCATATTTTAATGATTTAATCATAAAAATAGAATAATAAATCAAGATAATGAATTTTGATTTGAATAAACATATATTTCATGATAATGTTAATTTCTATTTGTTAACTTTTGTTAGAATGATTTAGATTTCATAATTAATAAAGGGTAGGAATAAGTAAAACTATTATTAACTTTTGTTTGAACTTTGACCACGCCTGTTCACGCGGTTGAGGCTTGAGTGGCCCAGTTGTTCTATACCGACCCAAGATTTTCAAGGCCACACACACATACACTACATTCTAGGCCTGGGCCGGGCCCTACCACCGATAAATGTAGAGAGAGAATAAAAAATTAAAAAAAGCCACAACAATGTGTTGCATTGTTGGCGGTGTAGGGTTTAGTAGCCACCATCGTTCGACTATTACTTTTCTTTCCAGAAGCCGAAACCGTCTGTTTCTGTGTGTTTGTTCTTCTCTTCTTCCCGGCGTTCCCACTTTTCGAAGCTTCTCGAACTCCACCAATGGCCGAAACCATCGTGATCCAAACGGAGCCTCCGAATCCGCCAGATCCTTCTTCATCCACTATTACAGCCACTCCCTTGTTTTCGAGAAAAATCGTGTTTCTTCCTGTCAAGAAGCCCTTCAAGGGTTTCTCCAACGATTTCCACATCGAAACCCTAAACCCTTCCTCCTCCTCCTCCGAACCTCGACCCTCCGTTTCCTTCGCTAAGAAACACGACGCTTCCGAATTCTCCGAATACGGCTTGGATCCGGAGCTCAGCTTCGGAATTACCTTCCGAAGAATAGTGAGTTCCATTTTCATCGCCTAAATTGAGATTAAAATTTTGTTTACGCCTAATTAGGAATCCTTGATTCTGCTACAGACTTTCATTTTTCGTTTCGCGTCCTTTTTAGTTGTTCTTGACACGTCCGTTTTATCGTTAAACCTTTAGCTGAAATAAAATGATCATATTTTCCGTGTTCTGGGTAAATGGCTTTGGCTAGTCATAGTTTTCATGATTTTTCAGTACCAAAGGATGCTATTCATGATTTTCAGGGAGCTGGATTGCGAAATCTGGGAAACACTTGTTTTCTCAATTCCGTATTGCAGTGTTTGACATATACAGAACCTTTAGCTGCGTATCTGCAAAGTGGGAAACATAAAACTTCATGTGAGTGACTTTCAACATTTTCATTTTCCATTCTCTCTGTTGGATAACAAATACTTCATTTATGGTTCACTTTAGCTTTGTTCAGTTCGGTGTTGGACAGGGTTATTTTTTCATAATTTTTCCTATTAGTTGCCAATGATGCATACACACGAAGGAAATTCTAATTATTATTATATTTTACAATCATTGTAGGCCACGTTGCTGGATTTTGTGCTCTGTGCGCAATACAGAATCATGTTAGTCGTGCACTGCAATCGTCTGGGAGAATATTATCCCCAGAGGATTTGGTTGGGAATCTGCGATGTATCCTTATGTTTGGTGTTTGATGTATGATTGGACAAGTATTTTTCATTTCCTATATCTCATTTTAGACATTTGATAAGAATTAAGCCACCGTCCAAAATAATCTGCTTCATTTTTGCATCTTCCTGTGTTTTGTGCTTGTATTCCTTTGAGCTGAGGAGAATGGTTGGCATGGAAGTTTGTTTACATTGAGCATGTACTTCTCTAATCCATTAAGTTTCTGACTGTGGAACTTCACACCTTTCCATATGAATATATCAGAAAATACCTGCTTCTTGACATTTATTTACCAACATTTAGTTTTGCCGTTATGCATCTTCTTAGGAACTTCCCCGTTGCTGGTTTACGCTTTTCATCTTTTGAATGGAAAAAGAATGCATGCATAATTTATTATTCTTACAGCTGATAAGGTGACAAGGCTAGGCAAATTGTTGTTTACTCTGTCTAAAAGCTGAGTATGATGCCAATAACAAGATTTCATGTGTTTGATTCTGTTAGACGAGGCATAATACCTTTTTTCAATTTAACTAGAGAGTTTATTATTTGGTTTTATTATCCATGAACAATAAGTACTGTTCCCTGTCCCTTTCCCCTTTTATTAGCTTGAAATTTGTAATTCCTGACATGAGATCAGGCATCTCAAGAAATTTCCGAAATGCAAGGCAGGAAGATGCACACGAGTATATGGTGAACTTACTTGAGTGTATGCATAAATGTTGCCTGCCTTCTGGCATACCAAGTGAATCACCTGGTGCTTATGAGAAAAGTTTTGTTCATAAAATTTTTGGTGGTCGTCTTAGGAGTCAGGTAACTGTTTCTTGCGTTGTGGTGGAATTTTAGAGAGCAATGTTGTTACTAACCGAGCTATGAAGGACATAAAATATATGACAGACATCAGGATACAGTAAATTTTAAAAATTTTAGGACACAATACTGATATAATTCAACATCGAAAATAAATATAAAATAAACATTGTAAATCATGAGAGAGTTCATAATTAAAATATCGGCACAATTCATCCAATACACAATGAAATACTAAATTTTGTCTAATTATTGTATTATTCCAATATTTATTGTTATAAACTTTAAAAAATTAAATAAAAAAAATTATATAGCTGCAGCTAAAAGTATTTGAAGTATCCATGCAATATCCAATAAGGAAATTCATCTAACTAGACTATAACATGTCTCAACTATAGTGGATTTTTTCTTCAATGCATGACTACTTCATTACAACAATTGAAAAGTTCTTTGGTTGCCTATTCCAGGTGAAATGCCACCAGTGTTCTTATTGCTCCAACAAATTTGATCCTTTCTTAGATTTAAGTCTTGAAATATTCAAGGCAGATTCATTGCAAAAAGCACTTTCAAATTTTACGGCTGCAGAATGGTTGGATGGAGGGGAGAAGGAGTACCATTGTCAACGGTGCAAACAGAAAGTTAGGGCTCTCAAACAGCTAACAATTCATGAGGCACCTTATGTTCTATCAATCCACTTAAAGCGGTTTCACGCCCATGATCCTGGACAAAAGATTAAAAAGAAGATTCAATTTGGCTGTGCACTGGACTTGAAACCTTTTGTCAGTGGCTCATATGTAAGTAAATAAGTAATAAGTAATATATATTTTTGAAATTGATATAAATTATCTTACTACATAGCCTCCTATTGTTCTTGCAAAGTTCTTGAGAGATAAAATACAAAATATCTCTAATATTTGTTTTGACATGCAGAATTTTTTGTTGCTCCTTGTTTTGAAATGTTTGGTATGCTGATTGACTGATAATGTGTTTCTAACTTTAAAATGGTATATTATGCTTCTTTCAATTTTCTTCCATTTGGCAGGATGGAGATGTGAAGTACTCTCTATATGGGGTTCTGGTTCATGCTGGTTCCAGCACTCATTCTGGACACTATTACTGCTATGTTCGCACTTCAAATAACATGTGGTATACCTTGGATGACAACCGGGTACTGAAAATATGCTTTATGGTTTTCTTTTTCTAGCTTTATGGTTTTTGCAAATCTTGGCACTACTATGAATATCAATAAGCTTGGTAGAAGCAGTCAGTGTTTCAAGATGAGGATAACTAAAGAGGAAAATAAATATTATCATGCAGAATAGCTTTTTTTTTAAAATTTATTTACTCTATATTTGCCTATGGATAATATTGAAAAACATTGAAAAATAGATATTTGCCTATGGAAATGGCTTGCAGAAATAATGTATTGATGAATGACGACTTCTTTTGGAGGAATACTATATAAAGACAAGGCAGACCCAAGGGTGCTTTTTTTTTTTTTGTTGCTGTATTATTGAAGTCAGTTATTTACCATTTTAATCAAATTTGCACTGTTGAAACAGGTAAGTCATGTCAGTGAGCGGGAAGTTTTAAACCAGCAAGCATACATGTTATTTTATGTTCGTGATAGAAAAAATATTGTTCCAAGGAAGCCTGTTGACATTGCTAAGAAGGAAAATATGAATACTAATGTGAATGGAAATAGAGAATCTTCAACTTCAAACCATGTATTGAAGGAATATCCAAATGGTACTGTCGAAAATAAAGCCGAGAAGGATGCTCTAGTTCTGCAAAAGCATAGTGTCATATTAGCAGAAAGCTTGATGCAAAGTAAAAGACATGGATCTGAACTTTCTTCCAAGGCCCAGGCACAGAATGACTCACCAGATGGACTGTCTGTAGCTAAATCAGAACTTGGATGCTTGTCATCATTAGATCACTCTGGAAAAGATTATAGTCTCCCTCATAATCTGAAATCTTTAGCTGCACCAGTTGGAGAAAAAAATAATTTGCGCTATGAGAATGTAATTTCAAAAGAGGGCATTAAAGATTCTCCTTCAATAGTGCCCTCATCCACTAATCCCCAGAATGGTGAACTCACTACTGATGGAAAATGTCAGTCTCCAAAGGTACATAATTCCAATACTTTCGATAACCTCTTTGTGATGAATCAGTAGGGATGTCAATTGGATGGTTTGGGTAAATTTTGAATTGGATCATAATCAATAGATAAAAAAATCCATTTATTTGTTTGTGTTTAATTATTGAAGAAATCCAGTCTATCCTTGACGTATTTAATTTAAACCATCCAACCCATTCATTAATCATTTTTTAATGGATGGATATCCAACTGTTTTGTTTAAAAGTATTTAAAAATTCCATTTTCAATTATTGCAATGTTATTGTCAGTGGATCATATAGTAATGGAGATATAAGGTTGGTTGGGTGGTTGGGTGAAAAGTCCCAAGAAGGGTGCGAGGGAGAGGTCGTGGGTTGGAATCCCTCCGTTAACAAAAAAACTAACATTTAACAACTAACTTTGGCCGATCAAAAAAAAAAAAAAGTAATGGAGTAGCAACAGAAAGAAGAAATGAGCTTTCAATAGCATCAAGAAAAACCACTTGATCCATTTTTAATAGTTGAATATTCCAATGGATTGGGAATAGATGGATGGATCACTAACCATCCATTAATCACAATAACCCAGCTCTTCTAATCCATTTTTAATAGTTGAATATTCCAATGGATTGGGAATAGATGGATGGATTGGATTGCATTTAAGGAAGGATGAATTGGTTGGATTATGGGTATTATATGGTTTATTTTGCCTCTCCTATGAACTGGTGCTATTTCAGTTTTTTTGATTACTGAACTGTGAATCCTTTCTCTTCACTTAGAAAAATCTTGTCAAGATAGTTGATGTTGCTGCACCTCAAGATTCAAGCACAAATATGACCAATGGCATTTGCCCTAAGACATCACTAATTAATCCGAAAGTTAACCATCAGGTTTCTGTGCTATCCTGTGTGCCTATTGTTTTGAGCCTGACTTTTTTTATATATTGACTTTATTTTTATATTTTTAGCTTGGAACTTCTGCAATTGGTTCGGTGTGTGAGAAAGCGAGTAGCATGGCGCATGAAGATCTGGTTGTTTCTCAGGGACTGGTTCTTAACGAATCAGTAAATACATCTTTGAATTCAGAGAGTCTTAATCAAAAGCCTGTGAAAAAATCAAAAAAGAAGTTCCTTAAGTATCAGGTATCTTGGATGCATCTTCGCCCAATCTTCCATTACATGGTATACTTGGGCCCACGGAAGAAGAATCACAAAAGAAGTAAAAGCCGCACTTTGGGCATGAAGAATCCAAACAAAGACAAGATGGATAAGCTTGCTTTCTCATCAGAAGATGCTAAACCTGATGTATTTCCTTTGTTATTAAGTTGTTCTGAAAGTAAAGCAACCAAGGCTGGTGATAGACCTGGTGCTAATTTTAAATCTAGTGATGAATCTCTGATAGAAAATAGGGCTGAAGGGGAATTTAGGAAGAGAATTGATCATAGCTGTGCTGTGCTTGCATCAGCGGTGCAAATTGAAAGTATATCTGGGAGTGGTTCAATAGTAAGTCAATTTGAAGCTAGACAGGCTGATAGTGCACAAGATAGCAGAAGAGATCAAATGCATAATGGTTTAATGAGTATGCTTAGTCGAGGTCTGGAGGAGACAGTTGGTAAGTTTCTATTGATATTTCCTTTGTGGTTTTGTCTAATATGATACATTAAATTTATGTTCCACATCCTTTTGGTTTTATGCTTGCTCTAGTGCTGTATAAGTTGGACTTGCATAATTGTTGATGTTGCTGTCTTTGGATTTGTACCATTCATAATATACTTTTTTATGGTCAAGTAAATGCGTGTCTGCTTGCACATTTTAGCAGATCTAAATGCTACACAAATTGCATGTTAATGCTTCAAGTTAACCAAACAAACATTTTCAGTACGTGTATGATCAACATTAAAGGGACACTCTATTGTAAAGTGGTCTAGAATGTGAATCTTTTCTACATACTTAATGCCATCTATATAATGTTATCCTTGATAAACTAACTGCTTATATTAATTTAGCTCAATTTGATACAGTTGCACGTTGGGATGATATAGAATTACCTTCATCTCAGCATTTGGAGTCAAAGAATGACAAAGCTGTCAGCATTGGATATGTTGGGGATGAATGGTGAGCTCAGCTATATGTTGTTTCTTGTTTATTATTTCTAGTAATTTGGACTGTTATTAGTTTGTGCCTCTTCCTGTGCCATGACTAATTGAAGTGCTTGAAGATACATTTTTTCCTAAGGCCGTACTTTCCCCCTGTTTGGGCGTCTGTCATGTTCAAAATATGATGTAATGATTACCATTAAAGTATCCTGCCTTGTAGATGCACTTGTTGACCTGGTCCTTCAGCTAATAATTGGTACATTGGTTTCAAATGTAAAGAAAGGGAAATGTTTGTTAGTGTATTTAGGCAGGTTTTGTTCAGAGACATAGATAAAATATGGTCTTCATGCAGTTATAGGCTGCTATTCACCATAATGTTGGCTTTTTGGTGGGGGAAGGCTTAGGAGTTGGGATTTGTCATTACTGTGTGACTGGATTATTTTGATCTATAATTTTTGCATATATATTTATAAATCTGTATCTTGCTGCCACAATTTGCAGGGATGAAGAATATGATAAAGGGAAGAGGAAGAAGATAAGGGGCTTCAAGCATAGCTTTGGTGGGCCTAATCTTTTCCAAGAAATTGCTGTTGAGAAATCGAAGTTTAAAAGGGCAAAGTTTGACAAATCTTGCTCAGGGAATCCTCCATTTAGGATATGACGTCCAAAAATCTGCCTTATATCAGGCTTCTTTTGTAGCAATTTTGTCAAACCTGAAAGTGTAATGAAGAGAGCACCTACCTAAATTCTTTTCTCCAGTAAAAAAAAATTGTTTGGTGGTTCACATCATTGTCTGTGGGACACAGCCGCATAGGGTTGGGTTTTTGTGCACCTGTGTTCCTGTTAGACATTTCTGATTTTCAGACTGTATTATTTTAGTAGCTGCACGCCGTAGCTCAGAAATTTTGTTCATAAATTTTAATTATTCAAGACATTCTGTATTTCAATTTTGTTACGAAGCGCGTGTATCGTGTACCGAAGTTGTATTTTGCTTTTGGTTTGAGTTTGGATTAGGTACTATATTTTCATGTACTAGGAAAAAATGCATAAGATAATTAATTTATGTCTGCTTTTGTTTGGATTACATAAAAGGAGTTGTTTTCGTGTATTGACTTAATTTTTTAAGAATAAAGGGATGATATATGAAGTTAATTCAAATCAATCATAGCACTAATACGAATTTAACGATTACAAAGAGGTCTTAACGAAGATGGTTGAATATTATGTTATTGTAAACCCGAGGATGGATACTACAATGTATCATTTCTAAATTTACTAGTGTAGTGTCTTATGTGTTGCATGGACATTAAATTTATATTTTATAATTTATAAGAATAATTATCTATATTATTTTGAATTTTATATATTAATAATTATATAGCTTTAAGTTTAATAAATATACGTTAATAAATATGTCAATAAATATTTAAATGTATATGTTAGGAAAAAATATTATTTTTGGAAGTGTTGTTCTATGTAAGATATCTTTTACTTTGATGATGTTTTATATGTTTCTTTTACATTTTTTTTGGTTTGTATGCATGATTTGAGATAACAAAAATTAAGAAAAATTATTTAATTATAATATAATATGTATTTTTATTTAATTTACCTTTTTAAGCTTTAAATATAATTTTAAAATATCAAAAAA
>PYAF01000424.1:932476-957174 GCA_007407185.1 Glycine tomentella
TATAAAAATCAATTATACTTACCAAATAGTTCTTTTAATAAGACTTGTAAACATTTCTTACATATTATACTGTAAGACTAAAAAATAAACTAAAAAGGAAGATTAAAACGTTACACGAATTTAGAAGAAAAGTATAACTCATTAAATATATGTTTGTAATGTTTATATAAAAATTATGCATCGATTGAAACAAAGATAAAATGCATCATAATTTTGGATTAATATTTACTACAATTTATTAACTAAACAATTCTTGCATCAATTTCCATATTAAATGATATTTGTCTTTTTATAATTTACTATAAGAACTGAGTTTGATCGCGATGTAAAACGTATTATTAAATATAATATTATTTCTTATTATACTTTTTTATAACATGTATGACTTTAGTTACTTAATATTCATTTTTATATATTTTTTAAGAATTCTCAAATACCAATTTTAGTTATTTTTTATATTTGACTCTATCTCAAATGTTACTTTAATACATATACCTTAAAATAAACACTTTTTATTTTTTATCTTCCCTCTAAATTTAAATTACTTATATTTTAGTCTAATTAAAAAATTATACAATATACAAAGTATCTACAAATTTACTTATAAATGTTAAAGCGAAAACACAAACCTATCCTATCATCACAGCATTACTTAAAAAGGAATAAAAAAATCAATTATAATTTTTAATATAAGTTTTATCAATTATTAAATTCATTTTTCTTTTGATCATGATATTGGTATGGAATATTTATATTAATTTTTTTTATGATTAATCTTTATCATAAAACATAACCAATCATCATTTATGATGTCTCTCTCTCAACCATATTGTTTTTTCATCTACAAACCAAAACCTTAATGTTTTTTTTTTTTCATCAATAAGTGGAAACGTTACTTAAGATATCGGAGTCCATTTGATTCTTCATAATAATAATAATTAATACAAACTAGGTTATTTGGGTTAAAGCCAACAGATAGTCCTTTTTTATTTTTTTTTTATAAGCAACAGATAGGCCACTTAAGTCGGGATTTGTGCAGAGTGCGGCCTTAACAAATGCAAGTTTGCATCTCATTATGCTTAAAGTAGGCAAAGAACCTTAAAAAAATCTATAAATTAATTAACGAGAAAAATGTTAATTTATTTTGATACTAAAATAAGTAATACATGTATTACAAAATTAAAAAAAACAAGTCACCTGACTTCAAAAATATATATACATAAGTTAGCCTGCTTTCAAGAATTGATAACTCCAATTTGTTCTATGATCAAATAATGACAATACTAGAAAAATAGGTTTTAACATCGCCAGTTTAACATCGGTTATCCAAAGAACCGATGTTAACAAAAATGCGGTGACAATTTTGTAAATAAGCGGACTAATTTAACATCGGTTTTATAGATTTTTCACAGAACCGATGTTAACAGTGAAATGTTAACATCAGTTTTCAATTTTTTTAAGTGAAGCCGATGTTAACGGTGAAATGTTAACATCGGTTTTCTAGATTTTTAAGTATAACTGATGTTAACCATTAAATGTTAACATCGTTTGTCAAGATTTTAAGCAAAACCGATGTTAACGGTGAAATGTTAACATCGGTTTTCTAAATTTTTAAGTATAACCGATGTTAACCATGAAATGTTAACATCGGTTTTCAAGATTTTAAGTGAAACCGATGTTAAAATAATAGATTAACATCGGTTTTTGTCTCAGAACCGATGTTGTGTGTATGATAGGTACCCGTTGCGACTATTAAACTTCAGTATCGCGCCTTAAAGCCTTTGTCTTTTCCGAAGAGCTACGACCCTTCACTCTTGCGCCCATATCTATGAAATCCTCCCTCGTTGTCGTCACCCACTGAAGCGCAACACCATCTCCTCTTCTCCTTCGTGCCTTGTCGTCGAGACTGTACCCATCTCTTCTCCCTCGTTTTTGTTGGTGAGCGTTGATATCTTCTCCGTCGTGCGTTCGTGCCCATATCACGATCCACAGCACGTGTTGCTTCAAGGCTCCGCGCAGTGTCACCATTGTCGCCCATTGTTGGTGGCTTGCTGAGGTCGCGCTCCCCCCAAGGTTAGTATCCTGTGCTGTTTAGATGTAATGCCACCATGGTCTAACTATTCATGTAGCCCCGCACGTTAACGTAAAACTGGTCCTATATATAACCTGTTAGTGCATATTGTTACATGGAGTCATGGATACATTTAGATTTGAACTTTTGTCAACCGCTGGTAATCTTTGTGATTTTGATAGGTCCTGAGAGTAATGGCATGGTGCACTTTCATTTTCAAATTTGCAGAACTTTATTTAGCTTTAGGGGCTGCTTCTATTATAGATGTCATGGGCCAGGATGTTAACCCATTGAATCCCAAAGGGTGATGCTAACCAAATAAGGGTTACAACTCTCTGTGTGTATGAAATACAAGGGAAACTTGATGCTAATATTTGTCCTATGCTAATGACTTTGGTCCTTTGCTGATGTTCTGTTCTGTTTGGTTCATGAGACTGATGTTCTGTCGTCTTTGGTTTAGTTTAGGCAAGAAAATGAGAATAAAATAAAATAAAAATAAATAATGGATAAAAGAATGATATATACAAGAGAATGGATAAAAGAAGACAAAAAATATATAAATAAATAAAGGAAGAACGATGTAAAAAATAGGGTGTATGTGGTTGTGCGTTATGTGGCTGCCCCTATATGAAACAGGCCTTAAAATTGTAGCTGATGAGGAAATTCGAGAGTGAGCGTTGGATGATACCGAAGTTAGTAGCTGTTTTGTGTCTTAAAGGAAATGAGGATTCGATAATGTTTGTTCAATTGGTTGCGATTAGTGGTTGATTGGATGAGGGACAAAGACTTGATCTCAGATACGTAAAGAAAAGTAGTGATCACCATTTGGAGCTTTGCTACAAGGAACATAATTAAAACAATGATAATATTTTTGGTTTTCTGTTAATGCCTTGTAATAGTTTGTTTTTGTTGTGGTTTTGGGCTGAGCGTCATTTGAATGATGGAGACTTTCTTCGCTTCAATCGTCAGCCTAGTCTTCGTAAAATGTGTATCAAGTGACATAGAATGAAAATGACGCCTTATTCTACTTTTTGGCTTAACTTGTCTGTAACTTCATAACTTGTCTACAACTAAATGGATTGCGCTTAAAGTAAGTCTTTTCATAAATCATGGTTTAAGTATTGAATTAATTTTTATTAATATTTACGGTAATTACCATTTAACTTTGACTGTGTTTTTCAACTTAGTGTAATAAGCAAACAGGAAACACTGAGTGTGGGTATTTTGTCATGCATTGGATGCAGACAATAGTCCAAGGAGGCTTCACAGATAGCTGAGAAATGGTAATTAATTAGTTGTTTAAGTGAAATGCTAATATTTTTGTTTACTTGTTTTTGATTTGTACTTATTACATGTTTTCTTATGTCATGTAGTTTTTCAATGATCAAAGACCATTGGAAGCTGACACTTTGAAGGCGATCAAACTCCAATGGGCGCAATTTTTTCTTAAAATTAGAGAAGATGTATTAGTAGCTTAGGTGGTTTATTGGATTTTCATAACAATTGTATATTAATGCTTAGCATATTCCTTTATGTAGATTGACAATAATTACATTGGATTTGTTATTGGAATATTATAAATTGTGAATTGGCTGGATCTGGATTTTTAAATTTTCAAGTTGAAGAACTGCTAAAATTAAAAAAACAAAAAAAATATTTTAAAAAAATTAAAATAATAACATCGGTTGTAACAAAAACCGATGTTAACATATAAATCAACATCGGTTTTATTTTCATGACCGATGTTGATTATGTATAATAACATCGGTTTTCATAACAAAACCGATGTTGTTGACCAAACAACATCCGTTTTCGAAAGAAAACCGATGTTGGTATTTTAAAACCAACATCAGTTTTCATTCCAAAACTGATGTTGTTTCATCACAACAACATCGGTTTTCATGTGAAAACCGATGTTATTATCCATAATCAACATCGGGTTTAACTGAGAACCGATGTTGTATGATAAGTTAACATCGGTTTTCTTATGAAAATTGATGTTGTAGTATTAGCTGTTACATTTTTTTTTAATTGTTACAGATCCACATCGGTTTTCAATTAAAACCGATGTTGTCATAATTTCTTAACATCGGTTTTGAAAACCGATGTTAACTTCCAGACTTTCAACGTCGCCTGATACAACATCGGTTCGAAACCGATGTTGAATGTCAAAATTAACCGATGTTGAATGCTATATTTCCAGTAGTGTGACTTCCTATATATCTTAATTATCAAGTGACTAATGTGTTGGCATGATGTTTGGGAATGGTGTGAAAGTGCTATATGTAAAAGGTTTTGCTCTGAAGTAGTTGAACCTTCTTATATACTCCATGAGTTTTGGCTTGCACAGAAGTATGCGCATGATATGGTTTATTAATTTAGAAAGTTTGACTATATCTTTATCGTATTCATGGAATATTGTCCTGCAAAACGATATCATGGTATAGCTCTCTCTCTCTCTCTCTCTCATCCCACATATTCTACTTAATGAAATCACACGATAGCATGCTCTCTCTCTTTAAATGAATGATGTATTCTTCCCTCCACCGTTGGATATCTAGAGAGGGTTTTCCATGATATATATCTACATATAATAATACTACTGTAGTGTTATCTTTTATATATATTATGATGCACCTCAGGAAGTGGTCCCTCTGTTGCAGTAACATTATTATTTGACGTGGTTTGAAATATAAGTATGGTGGCATGATTAAGGAAATGGATATAATACACAATGTCCGCATTAAAATATTAGTGGGGATGCTATGATTATTCAAAGTAATTTTGTCGGTTGATTTCATGTTACTCATTAAGCCTCATCCTTAATCAATGCAAATCATTAGACACTGTGAACGGCTTCATTTTCACCCTCTCCACTCACTAGATGCTTGTGAGTTGAGTTCTTTATGTGTCCACAGTCAAATATTTATGCTTATTGGCCCAACTTGGAGGTTTGTTTATAAACTGGACAGTTTCTGCGCATGTTTCATCAATAACCCAACTTGCCATGTGAAAACACCAATCACTGTATTCCTTGTAGGTGAAGATTTTGTCTATATAATATAAAAGGGAATGAAGTCAGATCAGCCTTCTAAACTCTCGTGTGGGCCACTATTAGAAAAATAGTGTCCAATTTTGTCACAAAATTAACTGTATAGTCAAAACTTCAAGACATTAGACAAAATCTCATTAAAAAAAATCCATTAGATATATAGGATAAAGATTCTGTAACATCTTTAAAAGGTGTATAGTGTGTACAGACATTGGAGGTAAAGAGATGAAAATCAAAAGAATTAAGAAATTCAAGTGAAAATAAAAAATATAAAAAAATGTTAGATATAAGCTTTAGCTAAGATTATACCACTAAAATAAACTGCACCTTATTATGGGCAAAGATATAAATAGTGGTCCTTTCCATTGCTTCACGTGATGAGACAAACTAGCCGAAGGGCTCAATACCCCAAATTGAAATGGATTATTGTTTTCAAGTGAAGAATGGTCACCCACTAGAGGGTCCACATGGTAGATTCTTGGCTACTGCCACTGTTCCTAGAGCCTTACATCGAGAATGGCCCGCATTATGTAATTGGCAACCTAGTGAGCATAAATTAAGGTGGGAAAAGGAGCAATAAAAGAGACTCACTTTAGGAAAATGGTGTAGAAGGGAACTATTTTATATGTTTCAAGGTAAAAAAAAAAAAAAAAAAACTCTTTATTCCACCAAGAAATCTAGTTAACCCATTGAAGTGACCATCATACAATTATATAATTTTTGGGGGGAGGACTGGAGGGTGGGTTGTGTTGTGAGACCACGATTTATAGTTAAGATGTTTGGTAACAAACCAAAGGCGTTTCCTACTTTCCTAGTACCAACAACATTAATTGCACAACAAAGATCATCAACTTTCATGAAAAGAGAGAGAGAAAATCGAGGACAGGAAGACAACACACAATGGGGGTCACTCTTTTTCCCCTGATCCGCAGTTGGATTATTTCTTAGTATAACAAGTCAAGTTGTTTGAGGCTGACACTTGAAAGGATCCAAAATATTTGATTAAAAGTTAATAGTTTTAATTTAGAAATATATAATTCTAAACATTTGTGCTAATTTAATAAATGTCTAGCCAATTAGCTTCATATTAAGAAAAGCTGAATTTAATATGTTAAGTATAGGTTTAATTTATAAGAAAATTATGTTTTAAATTCTTTCAATAAAATTTTAATTATGAATTTTTTAAATAAGATAATTCAATCACTCATTTAATGATAATACGGGAGAGGTAAAAAAAATTAATGTTTATACATTAATAATATAAAACAATTTTATACTCTCTTTTAATAATAAATCACAATTTTTGTAATTGAATAACTATATAAAAAATTTATACTTTCAGTGTATAAATTTTCTTCTCAAAAAGTGTAAAAAAAAAAAAAAAGAAATGATACTAGCTCATTTTTCCCTTGTATAATTATTATATCAAAATTCAAAAGACTCTTTTCTTTCTTTTATCCAAAAATTGGCGATGAACACCCTCACACACTCAACAAAGAATCATTGAATTCACACCAATAAATCTGTCATCTGTGATATATTCACCACCATCACCAACCGTCACCCTCAATGACTTCAGTTCCTTCCCATTTATGCACAGTTGAAACATTGCACTATTCACCCTTTCTTTCTCAGTAAACACAGCACTGCATGTTGCGCTGTCTCTGCCTCTTTTGAAGGGGGGAAAAACCCCTCTTGAAAATTCAGTTTCTACACAAAAATTGCTGCCACAGAACCAAAGCATCACAGCTTTTCCACAACCTTGAGTCTAGACAAAGCCAATAGTTTGCTTCTTGCATCGGTTGTTTCTTTATTTATCCTTCTTTTTGTTGCCTTTCGGGGATCCTCACATCCAGACAAACTTGCTCACATTCTCTTGTTATAGTCCACAATCTTCATATTACATCACAGTGACTTTATCTTGTCTTTAAAAAGTACCATTAGTTTTTATAAGCTTGTGCTGTGTATTTTTACTCTCTCAACTACTGTATCCTTTAGCTTGTGTTTGAGTCCTTCTATGCTACATCATGCAGTAAAAAAACATTGTTTCCCTGGCTGAGAAATTTTTCTTACAGTAAAACATACTATACTTCATGATATGGTTTTGAAGTTCTGAGGGGATATTTTCCTGTGGTGGTTTGCATCTTTTGCAAGTATCAGATAACACTCCTTCATGGGGTTGGGAGTGTTTGGTTCTGTTCTGGTTTTGGCCCTCTTATTCAAGCATTTGGCATCTCAGCAACCAAATACTGATGAGTTCTTTGTGTCTGAGTTCTTGAAAAAGATGGGTTTAGCATCTTCCCAAGGCTACAACTTCTCTGCTTCTGTCTGTTCATGGCAAGGGGTTTCTTGTGATGCCAATGGAGAACATGTTGTTGACTTAGTCTTTTCTGGTATAGACCTTTCTGGCACTATGCCTGACAACACCATTGGCAAGCTAAGCAAACTTCAATCTTTGGATCTTAGCCACAACAAAATCACTGGCTTGCCTTCAGATTTCTGGAGTTTAAGCTCTCTCAAGAGCCTTAACCTCTCCTCCAATCAGATTTCTGGCTCATTGACTAACAACATTGGCAACTTTGGTTTGCTAGAAAGCATTGACTTGTCCAGCAACAATTTCTCAGAGGAAATTCCTGAAGCTGTTAGCTCACTGCTGAGTCTGAGGGTCCTCAAACTTGACCACAACAGGTTTGCACACAACATTCCTTCTGGGATTCTCAAGTGCCAGTCTCTTGTTTCAATTGATGTTTCTTCAAATCAGCTGAATGGAACATTTCCAGAAGGTTTTGGTGCTGCTTTTCCTAAACTTAGGGTCTTGAACCTTTCTGGGAATAATATGTATGGTCATATTTCAGATATTTCTGGGTTAAAGTCCATTGTGAATCTCAACATATCAGGGAATTCGTTTCAGGGTTCTATTGTGGATGTGTTTCAGGGAAGATTGGAGGTTCTGGACCTTAGCAGAAACCAATTTCAAGGTCACATTCCACAGGTACTAAACAACTTTAGTAGTTACAATTGGTCTCATTTAGTTTACCTTGATTTGTCAGAGAATAAGCTTAGTGGGGATTTTTTTCAAAATTTGAATGAGTCCTTGAATTTAGAACACATTAATCTTGCACACAATAGATTTACCAAACAGAAATTCCCACAAATTGAAATTCTCCTGAAATTGGAATATCTGAATTTGTCCAAAACTAGCCTTGTTGGCGAAATTCCTGATGAAATCTTACAAATGAGTAATTTGAGTGCACTTGATCTTTCTATGAATCATCTAAGTGGGAAAATTCCCTTACTGAGGAATGAACACCTCCAAGTCTTTGACCTTTCAAACAACAATTTGACTGGAGCAGTCCCTCCATCTGTCTTGGGGAAACTCCCATGGATGGAGAAGTACAACTTCTCTTATAATAACCTAACCCTCTGTGCTTCTGAAATCAAACCCGATATCCTGAAAACAGCATTCTTTGGATCATTGAACAGTTGTCCAATTGCTGCAAATCCACGACTCTTCAAAAGAAGAGACACTGGAAACAAAGGAATGAAGCTAGCCCTGGCATTAACCTTCTCAATGATCTTTGTGCTTGCCGGGCTTTTGTTTTTAGCATTTGGTTGCAGAAGGAAAACAAAAATGTGGGAATTCAAGCAAACTTCATACAAAGAAGAGCAAAACATTTCAGGTCCCTTTTCATTCCAGACTGATTCAACAACTTGGGTAGCTGATGTCAAGCAAGCAACATCAGTCCCAGTAGTAATCTTTGAGAAGCCTTTGTTGAATATCACATTTGCAGACCTCTTGGCTGCAACTTCAAATTTTGATAGGGGCACCCTTTTGGCTGAAGGAAAATTTGGGCCGGTCTATAGAGGCTTTCTGCCTGGTGGTATTCATGTGGCAGTTAAGGTTTTGGTTGTTGGTTCTACATTGACAGATGAAGAGGCTGCAAGAGAGCTAGAATTTCTTGGTAGAATCAAGCACCCCAATCTTGTTCCTTTAACTGGATATTGTGTAGCTGGGGACCAGAGAATTGCCATATATGATTACATGGAGAATGGTAACTTGCAAAACCTGCTTTATGACTTGCCACTTGGGGTACAAAGCACAGATGATTGGAGCACAGACACATGGGAAGAAGCTGACAACAATGGCATTCAAAATGCTGGCTCTGAAGGGCTACTCACATCTTGGAGATTTCGCCACAAAATCGCCCTTGGCACAGCTCGAGCATTGGCTTTTTTGCATCATGGTTGCTCACCTCCAATAATCCACAGAGCTGTTAAGGCTAGCAGTGTGTATTTAGACTATGACTTGGAGCCAAGGTTGTCTGATTCTGGGTTGGCCAAGATTTTTGGAAGTGGCTTGGATGATGAAATTGCGCGTGGCTCGCCTGGTTATGTTCCACCAGAGTTTACTCGACCAGATTTGGACACTCCAACAGCAAAATCTGATGTGTACTGTTTCGGGGTGGTGCTCTTTGAGCTAGTGACTGGAAAGAAGCCAATTGGAGATGATTACCCTGATGATAAAGAAGCAACTTTGATAAGTTGGGTGAGAGGACTTGTAAGAAAGAACCAAGCTTCAAGAGCTATCGATCCGAAAATTCGCGACACAGGGCCAGATGAACAAATGGAAGAGGCTCTTAAGATTGGTTATCTTTGCACTGCTGACCTTCCCTTCAAGCGACCAAGCATGCAACAGATAGTTGGACTTCTAAAGGATATTGAACCTAATGCTAGTTAGTGACCATGATGAGAAAGAGTTTAGGTCCTTTTATTTCATTTTTGTTTCTAAAATTTTCTCTTTGATTTTTCTACTTGAGAGCTTCGCATGCTACCTTGGAGAAAATGTAAAGCAGTTATGAGTTCTTGAATGTTGATCTCTTTTCATTTTTTCCCCCACCACTTCTGGTAGATGGACAAAACTTGGATGATGAATATACAGCTAAACGTGATCTTTGCACTATAACATGTTACTGCAGTTTACTTTTCTGTAAATTTAGTTATATCTTCCTTTATAAAAGTAAACCCCTGTGGAAATTAGGTACCGTTGGAGACACACTATTTGTAAATGTTAGAAACACATGCTGATTTTACAAGCAAATGATCTTACTGTAAATCTTTGTGAGAGATACGCAGAGTTGAAGGCAAGCCAGGGGATGCAAGAACCGGAACGGCAAAACCATCACAAAGAAAAATGCGATAATAATTAGCCTCTAGTCTACCATGTGTTTTTGAACGTGAAAAGAAAAATGGGAGGTGGATTAACTTTTTCATAAATATTTATAAGAATATAAAAATAAATAAACTTCTATATAAACTAAGCCAAGTGTTACCGGTGTTTTAAACGTTGTTGCTGCAATATTTCACACACACAAAAGCACAACGTATAAAGTTGCTCATTTATATAATTATTATAATTTGATACACATTATTTTATCATTCGATTGTATAATTGATTTTATTTCATTTTATGCAATTATGCACCTTTATACTAATTACTAAGCAGTATCCATGCCAAAAACAAATATGTTTGAATCTTTGATGTTGTTGAAAGGGGAGTGAATAAACAACTAAAGCCGCGTGTGAATGAGAAAGAGCAGTGATGTTGGAATTGGAGTAGAATGCAGTACTTGAAACTATTTTGTCTAACATATACATTAGTCAGACCAAATCAACTAAAAACATAAATTATTATGTCCCACGAATATTTTATATGATTATTTAATGTAAAAAATATTGTGTACAAAACCGAAACACCCAGCATGTGCGGAGCAATGGAAGCATGATATGATTGCAAATAATTTTGAATGGCCGGTCATTTTGGTTTGGTTGGCCAGCACCCACCAATGCACCTTTTTTCACCTTAAACATGTAGGGAGGTTTAAAAGTGGAAGATAAGATGTCATGCCAGCTACTCGGACTCGAATCGAGATGCTCTAGCACTGCTTCCTAAGAGCAGCGTTTAATGGTGTATTAGTCAATTTATAGCCATTATTAAATATTAAATTATGTGATTAATTAAAATGACAAAATTAGAGATGATCAACTCTCTCCCATCTTGCCCTAATTAACTAACTAACTCTCCCTTTGCTAGTTTCTTGTTTCTAAAATAAATTTTAGTTTTGAGTTTTGGTTTATTTTTTATTTATTTTTAAAAAGATGTTATAAATTGAAGATAAATAAAATGACTCAATCATTTTATCTTATATGGGTCTACTATAAAATAATGACGTGACAGAGGTAGCGGAGTGGGACTTGGGAGTGATAATGGTCTATAGTGGTGGTGTCGGTAGAATGGTGTGAGGTGGAATAGTAATGATAGCGACAATGGTAACGGTGACGATAGTAGTGGTGAAACGGTGATGCCAATGTTTTAAAACCCGACCAGACTCGGTCGGTTACGTCGACTTGATTGCGACTCGAAGGTCTAACCAAGTTGAGTTTCCTATCGGATCGACCATGTATTGAACCTGATATGATCAAATTGGATTTGTGGTTAAACTAGTGACCCACTAACACGGGACAAGTCACGTCCAAGGGAGAAAATGCGTTGGTCATATGGGTCAATTGAGGTTGGATATAAAAAAAAAAATCTAATGAAAGGTCAATTAGTGACTTAGTGTTCCGACTATTGACCCAATGACCCACTAACCCAGGCCAGGTCTTGCCCAAGGGAGAAAATGGGTTGGTATACGGGTTAATTAAGGTTAGGGATAAAAATTTATTTTTTTCTAATAAAGACCGGGTCATGCAGGTCAGTTAGTAACTTAATGTTTTGACTATTGGCCTTGTGAGCCAATACCTTGATCGAGTCAATCATCGGTTGAGATTTTAAAATTATGGGTGATGGTGGGAGTGGAATAGTTGCAACGGTGATGACAACGACAATGAAGATGACAAAATGATGGTGGTAGTAGTGGTGAAACATTGATTGTGGTGGCAGTGGTAGTGGCGATAATAGTGATGGAATGATGGTGGTGGTGGCGACAATGGTGAGGGGTGAAATGGTGGTAGCAACGACAACAACGACGATGAAGACAACAACAATGGTGGTGAAGGCGACAAAGGTGAGGTGCTATGGCAGGGAATGGTGGAGGCAATAATGATGGTGGTGACGGAGGTGACAATAACGAAGTGTGATAGTGATGACAGCGGTGATGGAAGTGGTAATGACAAGGTGTGGTGATATAGACAGTGATGATTGAGACAACAATGATGATGAATGATATGAGATGTTGGTGTTATGATGATGGCGGTTAGGATGCATTTTTTAAAACTAAAAATCAATATCACATAATATTTTTTTTTTGTTTTGATAATGAATATAAAATTATTTTAAAATTGAGTTAAAAATAATTTTATTTTTGGCAACCATATTTTGTTTAAAAAATTGTATTTAAAAATAAAAATCCGAAACTTGCAACTATGTCCAACGGGACCTAAGTTTACGTTTTAGTCTTTTCTTGTTGAGATTCCATTATTTTGAAGTGGAAGGAATACTCAATAGAATATGTTTGTCCTTATTGGCCTTAGGTAGATGTATGTTTTAGTTTCACTGCAGGAGAAACAAAAAGATGCGATCACCCAGAGAATTATATGGGCTTTTGGCCCTTTCGGCCACCTATGGCTAATGACAAGAGACGATGACATTCACAGCGTCGTCCAAATCTAATAGAGTGTTTTTTTTTTCCACTTGCTAGTTTACAACTTTAGATTTGTCTGATTAAATTTTTTTAGAAGTATTTTTAAAAGAAGAAAATACAAAAAAAATGAAATAAATTTTTTTATAAGTTAAAATAAATTTTTCATTAATTAATTTTTAAAAGTTCACTAATATAACTCCTTTAAAAGACAAAATGATATCTATAAATTAGTTAACAAAAAATTTATTTTAACTTATAAAGAGTTTATTTTATTTTTTTCTTTTTTTAAAATATTTTTAGAAAAATTTACAAGCCAAACAGACTTGGAAGACTGTTTCTCAAATAATCTTTTGTAATGAAAGAATGATAGAAACATAATGTTAAAGAGAGTGAGTGTCACTACTAAAGGGGTCTGGCTCTCTGTTAATGGAGTAAAACGTGTGTTATTATAACCCTGAAGATAATGTTTTCGATTCCTAATGATAAAAAAAGTGAACATTTCTTATTAAAAAAATTCTTGTGAATCCTAATTTTCAAGTTTGAATTCAATGTTGATTGTATTAAATATAGGATTAATTTTAAATTCTTTTTGAAATAAATACTTATTTTTAATAAAATAAATAATTTTATATTTTTTAATATATTTGTTTAAACTAATTCTGTTAAAAAAATCTGTTTAATTTAAAAAATAAATCATATCTAATTCTTAAAAACATACTTTTTGAAGTATTTGTTTTAAAATGGTTGTTAAACTTTTAAGTTTAAACAAACTCATTCATAGATGCATGGAATAATCTAACTGGATTTGGTAAAGATTAATTATTAAGAATGTTGAGTATTTCCTTATAAATGAAAAATTTTCCTTTTTAAAAAAATAGACAAATATAAAGCAAACGATGGATGTAAAAAAGTGAAAAGGCGAGGGTAATCTGGGGATTATAGTAAAAACACCGGGACCACCGTACCGAGTGATTCTCCTTCCTTCCTTCTTCTTCTGCTTCTTTTTTTCTGCGCAGGCAAAGAGAGAGAGAGAGAGAGAGAAAAGCGTGAATAATGTCTGACGAAGAGCATCACTTCGATTCTCAGGCGGATGCGGGAGCGTCCAAGACGTATCCGCAGCAGGCTGGTACCATTCGCAAGAATGGCTACATCGTCATCAAATCCAGGCCTTGCAAGGTTTTCTAACCGTTTCCTTCGCTTTTTTCGATTATAACCGTCTTATTTTCGCGTGGATTCTCTGATTGTGATTTTCACTCGGCGATCTTATCTATTGCATCGAATACGAACTCCACATACCGTTTTTCTGAGGAATTTCGATGTAGCGTCCATTGTTTGCTTAAGATTCGATGAGTTAGTTATTTCCTTAGATCGACTTTGTTTAGTTCATAAAAAGAAATAAACCATAAAGAATTTGGATAGCATGAAAGTGATGAGAGAATAGTAGGTTTTTAGGTTGTTTTGTATAAAATAATAATTATGAAAGAGTTAAGAGCTTCTTTTCTGTTGCTAAAAAGGAAGTAGAAAGTAGAAAGAACGGAAAAGCTTGGAACATGAGATGAATTGTTTTGATTTGATCTCGTCATAGATGCAAATAGCGTGCAACTCACTTGATTCACGTTATGGTGTTGTGGAGGAATAAAAAGTGAGAAGGTAAGAAAGAGTGATGAATGGATGGTGCTGATGAGGGTTTAACAAGAGATTTTTTTATGTGGAAATCTCACTATTGGTGTTTTATGGTGTGAGTCTACCATTTAGTGTGTGAGTCTATCATTATTGCTTTGCTTGACATTGTCCTTATGTTAAATAAAAAATATAAAATGTGTCCTATTCAATTTTATAATGTCTAAAGATGGCTGTGGCGGTACCTTTACATTGTCCCACTCTCCTGGTGGCATGTTTTCTGAAAAAAAAAATTGTCGCGCACACAACAAGTATTCTTCTACATGTATTATTGTATAATCACAAGTACAAGGACAAACCAGCAATTTGCACCTTGTGATCAATTTGTTCATCCCTGTGAAGCACAATAAATTTCTGAGTTTGTTGCAGTTCCTCTTCTACACACACATGTAACAGATACTGCTGAAATTTGTTCCTTGACAATAATGAGTTAATGACAATCTATAATTTCCGTACCCCATATTGGGTGTGTGTTTGGTACGATTATATTGTGGTCACACGGATACTACAAATGAGTTCATACATGACACCCAGTTTAGTTGCTTAGTTGTTTCACTTGTTTGCTTTGTTGCTAATACTACAACAAACTGCAATTTCCATCCTTTCAAAACTTGTATTTCTTAAATATTTTTGCTACTTGAGTTGGAATATTATGATTTATGAACATTGTATTTATGTTATGATTTTAATATTTTATAGCTCGTGTTGTTTTTTTTCTATATGATAATATGCTGTAGTAACCATGCCTGGGTTCTAGAATATTTGTTGTATTCCCATACCTGTACTAGTACTGGAACTCATACATGTATCCATGAAACACAGATGACAATATTTTCAGTATTGCTCTGTTGTTTGTCTGTTATTGCCAACCTCACCTAATGGGATAAGATTTTTGTTGCCGTTGTATGCTATTTGTCTGTTATTATGAATTGAGACAATCAGTTAAGTAAACATATTTTTTTGCCTTGTTTGTTTGTCGATTTATGTTGACAGGTTGTAGAGGTCTCTACATCAAAGACAGGCAAGCATGGACATGCAAAGTGTCACTTTGTTGCAATTGATATTTTTAATGGGAAAAAGCTTGAAGATATTGTTCCATCATCCCACAACTGTGATGTAATGCAATTCTGCATTCATCTATGTATGTAATATTTGCTTGTGATACATTTCTCAGTCATAATTGCTCTTTTTGCAGGTTCCACATGTGAATCGCACTGACTATCAGCTTATAGATATCTCTGAAGACGGCTTTGTAAGTTTTCTTTTACTTCCAACACTGGAGGTGTCATGGAAGTCAATTATGTTGTGGTTTGTAAAATGAAAAGAGAAATTAATATTCAACTACATAGCTGAGGATACCATGTTCTGAAAACTGAGATTATCTTTTATTGAAGGTTGCTTTAGAAGATAAAAATAGTCTTCTGGCACGCTTCCATAACATGGAGAAAGTTGAATATCTCCTATTGATTCTATTTTTCTTTTCTTTTTTTAATTTCTAACAAAAACCTTTACATTCAATTCAAGATAGAATATTTGTTTGTTTTGTTTTCTCCTTTTGGGTTTATAATCCAAGATAAAATGGCATTGGGTGCACTTCCAACATGATATTTTCCTGAAGTTGACAAAATATAACTTGGTTTATTTAAACAAGTAAAACAATGCTATATTATGACTCTAACTGGTAGTGTAAAAGCAAGCATCCAGCAAGAAAAAACAGTTAGATTATTGTGATTTTTCTGAGAGTAGCAAAGCATTCTTAATCAATTGGCGTGGGTTTCTTTTAGGTGAGTCTGTTGACTGATAATGGAAATACCAAGGATGATCTGAAGCTTCCTACTGATGAGGCATTGCTTGCTCAGGTGTCTTGTTGAAATCATTTTTGAAGTTCCTTTCCTTGTTTGATGTGTTTTGTTCTTGAAGTTGTGGTTTTATGCCTCATATGAACTCTTCCCAGTTAATTGACTACTTGCTTGCTTGCTTTTGTATTTAGATTAAAGATGGATTTGCTGAAGGAAAAGATCTTGTGGTTTCTGTCATGTCTGCAATGGGAGAAGAACAGATCTGTTCACTGAAGGACATCGGTCCCAAAAATTAATATGATGCTATGGCTGTAGCTATAGCTGATAGCACGCTTTTTCTTCTTATGTTGCTAACAGGTAGTATATTTTCCGATACATGTGTGCAAAATAAACTTCATAAGATGGAAATTTGCCTGTGCTTGAAACTCAAATGCTTGGGATAGAAGAAATTGAGCTAAGTTTAGCTTTTGTCCATTAATTTTAAGGAACACAACGGTCTTGGGTGGATGAAATTCTCTTAAATATATCATATTATTTGTTTTGTTGAGTTTAATATATAACCCTATTAGTTCTCTTCACTGAATAATACTGTACTGAATTTCTTAAACACGTAGTTAACCGGTTATTGCCCAAAGATTTGATATGATGAATTTAGCCATCTTAATTTGGGATCAGATGGTAAAATTTTACGGCTTTAACTATAATATGAGGAGTTATTATATTCTTATATATTTTTACAGCATTTTCTTATTATTCATTTTTTCTCCGTCACATTTCTCATCCCATTTTTCTTATTAGTTTTCTTCTAATTGTAAAAGTTATTAAAAAACACTTTTTTCCTCTTATTTTTCTTTTTGTAGTAGTTACAGTATAAAAAACGAGTAGTAATATAACTTTTCTAATTTAGGTGGTGTCTACGATGCACTAGCTGCTAAAATGGTGCACCGGTGCACAATTAGGATAGGTCCTTTACTTAACATATCCTCCTTCAGGAGGTGTCTTGTAATTTTCGTCCTCTTTTCGACATCTAATTCTTCACAAATTTGTAGCAATTTCCATTACTGGAAATGTGGCACCTTATGATTTGACAATTATGACCTTTTTAATCATAACCCCGACCAAAACAATGTAGCCAACGAAATTCATTATCAATTCCATACTATAATTTCTTTTGAACGGCTAAAATGTGTTGCATTTCCGATTCTAACATCGTGATAGCTAACCTGTTAATCCTCAAAATGTTAGACCATCTCCCAGTACTTGCAAAATTCTGTGATAGTACAAACCACCACGATTAGAAAAGCACGTCATACCTGGATCTAAAAATTTATTTGCTTTTGTTATTTTTTAATGTAAATTTTAGGAAATAATATTTGATCGATTTTTATTTTACTTTATATAATTTACATAAAAGATAACAATCTTCTTGAAAACAAGGAGCCGAGTAAATATAATTATATACACCATTAAAAAATTGAACTTCAAAATTGTGATAATCCTACATACTATAGTTTCGAAGGTCATGTGGTCTTTCAACGAATGTATGACACAAAAAATCTTCCTCATTCTCCTCTGATCTAATTGCAGCATCATTATATATGGTATGTTACACTTAAAACTATATTCACAATCTTTGCTTATTTTGAATCTCCTAAATTCAATTCCTTCATTTTTGGAGCTTGACTTGTTTGCTTTTCCTGTTGATACAGAACTAATAATGATTATCACTCTTCACAGGCCACGTAAATTCATCTTTATTTATTGATCGTTCTCTACGGAACACGGGGATGAAGGAACACACAGTTATGAATTTGAATTTCCACTCGCTTTTTTATTATTTAAATGCTGTGTTTGAGACTAATCAATCATCAGAATTCCATCGCACGGAGCACATGAGCCTAGATTTCACAAAATTAATCAGTATTTGATCTTTGATGACTCATTTGTGCCCTGTCAGGATTGTTAGTGGCTCATGATCTTCGATGACTAATTTGGAAGTGCTTAGTTCTGGGAATTGATGGGGAGAATTTGTTATGATCAAGATCTGCATTATTAGGTTGACAATAACTATCAAAGTATAGGATGCTATAGCAAACAGCTTTGGAGACTAGTCTTTGGCTTCATAGTTAAATGATCTTTGGTATGTAGTCTTTCTAGAACAAATACCAAAAAAAATGGACATAACAAAAATAATATTAAAATGGCAAAGTCTATCATCAGTCAGAAAATAAAATCACCACGGGGGGGCCTCAGTGAAACTGGCCTTCAATTTATAAATAAAATTGCATGTTTCTGTCTCTGGCAAGTAGGCCATAGTGCAATTGATTTGGCTGCTGCAGTGCTCATTATCCACTTGTGGGTTGCACACAAAGATTTGTATGCAATGCAACATCCAACTAAAGTAAGAGATGAATATCAAAGTAAAAGGGCTCCCACAAAAATCACATCAGACCCCGCTTAGTATCAGCATCCAAAAACAGAATCCAAGGAGTACGATTTATATATGAAGCTTATCAAAATCCAACACACTCCTCCTAATTCTCAAATGCAAAAATAAGCAAAGGATTTCTAAAAAGGCCACACGCACACACCCGACATAACATAATCATCGTCAACATATATAAACGGTGGCTCACGTTAGACTCGACCAATAATTAAACTCTTAATTTATATAGATACCCAATAGTTAAGAAAACTTGTGCACTCATGCACCATATTGAACTAGCTTAATATAGTTGTATATAGAGTGGATTCATTTGCGTCAAGTTGTAGACAGTACTGGCATGGTAGGAACCTGTTAAAGTAAAAGATGATATCATATCCATATATGCAACAAATATAAGACCTAAATCCTTTTAGCTTTTGTCACGCACGCCACTATTGCCAATAATAATATTTATCCACAAAACATGATGAATTGGATATCACACCTTAACCCAAAATCTTAAGGCCCAGGTTTATGGGTCTTTTCCTCACTTATATGGTGTTAAACTTTTCTATTTCTATTCGATGTGGGACTTTAACTCACACTTGTACTTACCATTATCGCTACCTGCTGCCTTCTGTCAACTGCCGCATCACCCACCAAATATAGATAGATGCCAGTTCATAAAACTTTGTTCACCAAAGAAGCTACTGTGAGAAATAAGAACAACGTCCAAATACCAACAGGATTAACACTAGCAGAAGTGACTGACTAATCTCTTATAATGTGATCAATCAAGATTTAAATTTTTTGCTAGAAGATATGTCTACATTTAGTGTCCGCCCTTATACGAAACAAAAGTTCAAATAAATACATTAATAAGAATTTTGTTTTTATCCCCCAACTACAATTGCAAATAATAATTTTCATTAATTACTCTTGGAATTCAAGTATTTAGTTTCATGTCTTAACCCATTATAATTATAGGGTGTTTGGATTTGCATCCACACAACTCAATCGTGAATCACAAAGCAACTTTTAATTGATTTTAGTGCATCTTGACGTGAAAATTTGATTAAATATGAATCACGAATGTTAATTCAAATACACACTTGGTATGTTTGGATTGCATCATTTTTGTTAAAATAGTTGCGTCCATTTTACATTTTGATGTAAACAATAATATTAACTTCGGTTGTCCACATCGATCGGTCGCTTACTAAGTTGTCGTCTATGGACGTGGATCTAACAGATGTTGTGTGTGTTTTTTGGGACACCTAAAAAGTGTGGAACTACAAAATCGCATGACATAAAGCAATTTGACATGGAATGTATATAGTTAATTTAAGGCAAATGCTAACTGGTGTTATTAGAATATTGGTTAAGAAACTTAAAATAGAAATATTTTTATTAAAAAGAAAATTATATTTTTTTATGATTTTTTTTATGTTCTCATATGATTTACACAATAAATACGATTCTTTTTAATTTTTTAATCAATGTTCAAAAAGACAGTAATTAACTAGTAAGATCCATAATTTAATGTGAAAACAAACACACACTAGATAGATTTTAAGTGGCCAATCAGAACCATTCGTTTAGAAAATATTATATTTAACAAATCATGGAAAATGTTCCATATGTGGATCACTATTCAAATGGGGCACTTTATATACAACTGTGGAGAATATCTTGAATTTATCTCAACTAGTTAGCAAACAAGTATTAGAATTTTGTGTAAGTGTGTGTGCTCGCATTAAGGATATTGCTTTCAGTAGACGATAAAAAGTTAATTTTTTTAAGGTATGAGATCAGTAAAGTAAGTTATATAGTTTTTCTCTTTAACAAAATTTTATTATGCATGCAATCATCCTTCAGATATTAATCAATTATAATTAAAAGACTTACTATTTGCTAATTATATCGTACTCAATTAGAATTAGAAAGTTGTAAGAATTAATGCAAAAAGGCATTATAATTTTTTTTTTAAAAAAAAGCAAAAGGGGTATACTTTAAGAGAAGCAAATTGTCTGTAAAAAAGACGAGAAATTTGGTTTCCTTTTTACCAGCATTTATGACTTTCCATTCATCAGATTGGACTTAGCTGCAATGATATGAACAATGTTATCATGATAGTAACAAAAAGAAAAGGATTTAAAATATTCCCTTGGTGAATACCGCTGGTGGGGAAGAATTGGGACCATTTTAAAGGGAGAAGCGATATGCAGCTTAGGATAGTTTTAACGGTTGAAATTTTAACTTTAAAATTTGTTATACATGTGAACATATCTTATCACAATTTTTAATACTACTAATAATTTCCAATTAAGAATTGTAACTAATTTTAAAATTATATATTTTTTACTTTAAAATACTCAAATCCTAAACGTTAATAACAAGGGGATATATGAACTCAATCATTTAGGCATGCAGGTCTTAATGAAATTCGAATTTGCTTTGTTACAGGCTTTAATTATCAAGTAATTTTGAAGGACAAGAAAGCTTTTTTGCCTAAGATACGGTTCACACTTCAAAGAATAAAACAATCTCAAGCAAATATAATACTACTTTGGGAATGATCCTAGAAGTTAGTGTTTTGGAGGACTTCCAAGTTGGTGCCACCTACCATCCTAAACCACATTTAGAACATCTTCGTCAAGACTTCTTACTTCTTCGTCATCATCGCAGCCTGCAGCAAGTTTTACCATTCAAAGCACCCTCTCAACTCAAATTCACCACTCCTTGTCCACCCTCACCATTCCATAATTGTCATTTTAGGAAGTAGAGGTGGTGGGATAAACAACAATAGTCGTGAGAAAATGAACAAGATAAAAAGTATTCAACCTTTGTAGCAATTTTGATTTTGTTGTTTAATAAAGTGGATTCTCGATAAATGTTACTAAAATAGCAAGTTCAAGGACTATTTTAGTCGCTCTAGATAGATGTGTGACAATGGACAAAATACTTTTCAAAATGAATTTGTGATCTAGTAGAGAAAATAAACATTGACAACCACAGCAACAAGAATACCTCATGTATACTCCACTTGGTTCTTATTTCTCGTTAAATGCTTCACGTATGGATCGAGTATTTTTTTACTAGATAATTTAAAAACAATCTAAATACTTTTAATCATTTTACTGATCATTGACAAGAGGACTAAAAACAAAAACTCCCATGATAGAATAACCCAAACGAACCTTTATATCTTCTAACGCCTTTTGGTAGGCATAGACAAGATTCAAGTTGGGGCAAGGATTTGAGTTGGGGTGGGTGATTTGAGTGTTGGCCATGGCCGACGCAACGTAGTTGCGTAAGTTTAGCGTTTATCATGTAAAAGCTAAATGTAGTGTTTACCAGTTTTTTGTCTGACTTCCAATTTAGCGTCCATTTGTTGCCGATGCTACGTAACATAGTTGAAAAGTTGGATGTAACTACTTAGCTTCAATTTTTGTATCTATTTTCTCGTTGTAACGTACATTAATGAAAGCTGACACTAAAACACAATATTTATACTGAAAATAACTTATGATTTTAATCAAATTTCTTATTGTTTTCAACTTCTAATAATTTTAAAAAGCTGAATCAACCATGAAAAAGTAAAAAAAAAAAAAAACTATTATTTTTTAAAAAGTTTTTTTTTTACAGTTTTCACAGAAAAAATACAACAAACAGCACTAAGAATGTATATTTCTATAACCTTTTCATATTAATCTTTTAATTTATCTATCATTTTAAAATATTATTTTTTATATATTAAAAAATATTTATCTTTTTAAAAATGCATATATATATATAACTTTAATTTTTATATATCAATGAAATATTAAATCATTTTAAACAAATTTAAGATTTTATAAATAACATTTATACAAATCAATTTTTCTTATCTGAGTACATATTTTACAAAAAAATTATCTAATGAACAATGATTAAATTATGTAAGTTAATATTGAATTAGATCAATATAAAAATAAAAGTCTTATAATAGTTAGTCTCACAGTGACATGCATGCCAATAAAAAAAATCTTAAAAAGCTAAAAGTATATACTAAGTGATCCATTCATCAATCAAGGCTAAAAATGGGGTAATTGAGTTGGTTAGTGGAAGTGTTCAGTGGATGTTAATCAATAACCATGGCTTTGTTTACGGTTCATTGTACTGTGTTTGCATCATTCGTGTACGGGTTGAGAAAATGATCTGAATTCAATTCAATTCACGAATTCAACAAATACATGATTTAAGAGATGTATTAATTTTTATAATTAAGCTTAGGTCAAACTAATTAATGCTGCTTTGGACGGGAGCACAATCTGAAACCAACCTATCTGGCTATCTTGTGAATGATAAAAACCACTTTAACAGAAATTCAACTAATTGTTGAACAGAAATTCTAATGTTCTTTTTCACAACGTTATCCCATTACTTCGTCCGTCTAAAAATATTAAATATCTACACATATTCAAAAATTTATCATACAAACATTTTATCTTAGATGATTTTATACAAACATTTATCTATACTAATTTATCATTGTGTTAACTTCGACATGAATATATGTCTTTTAGTTTTTTTTTATTTTTATTTTATTGAGATATAGGTCATTTAATTTGTTTACGAAAACGCAAACATTGTGAAATTCAAAATTGTAGTTATATCGAACATTTAGTTATATTGTATTTTTTTATTAATGAATAAGTTCATGTCTAATTGATAATATTATTTTTCTACAAATTTATTTAGCTGAAAGCAAGATATTTTTATAATTGAATATTATAAGATTAATTTAAATATTTAATGTAATTGTATATTAAAGACTTAAACTCTAAATTCTTGATTATGTTTAAATAATCTCAAGCTAGTTAATCAAAGTGTTGGTAGTTTGGGATAGGTTGATAATACTTGCATTATTCAATCCTTTTAATAACGGAAGTTACAGAACCTTATGCTTTTGATTTCGTTTCTCCTCTCGTTATTAGCTCGTGGTGTGGATGCCACTTTTCCTTCTATTTAATTTTTTTACATTATACTTCCATTATTATATAAGTGAAATACAACTATCTGTCTTAAGATATAATATATTAATATTTATTTAGGTTAGATTCGTCATCAACTTTTGCATGCACCTGAGCTAAGGAACTTTATTGACTTGGTCATTACTACTAATCCTATGATAGAATATATTATATTCGTACCCAATCCTGATTTATGTCAAATCTAGCATTGAAGTGGACTATAATTGGAGGAACCAACTTCAAACACAATGGTTTTATTTTATAAGTGCCTTCCCTATTAATTTAACTAAAAAAGTTGATCAGCAAAAAAAATTATTAAACAAAAATACATATTAGAAAATATTATTTCAATCTAAAAATATTAAATATTCTTTAGTAATTTTTAACGTAATACTGGTTAATGAAATATACTATTATTAAACCTTTGAAAATAAAGAAAGGTGGAGAAGTGTCCACATTGGATTCAAGGGTCATTAATGGTCCAAAAAGCAAAAGCAAAAGAAAAGGGCTTACTGTAGCTAGTCAAAGAATCGGGAACATTAGATTAGAGCATTGACGGCGTTAACGCAACCCCTAGTTCGACAGCGCTACTAACGCACGGCGTGTGTTACCTTCCGTCAGAGCAGAAGAGAAAGAAAATGAATTACTAGGATGTTCTCCATATTAGTTCTGAATTCTGATTATATTAAAAGAGAAGAAAAAAAACATACAAAAAGACGTAAAATATTTATAATAAGATTTTTTATTAATCATATAAGTTTAATTAATAACACAGGAGAATGCAAAATATGAAGTAAAGATGTAATGATATACTAACGTATTATAATATTTTATAATATATATTAAATAAAAAATAAATTTACATAAGTAGAATAATCTTCATTAACAATTTTTAGAATTTTAATTAAAATGTACTCTATTATATTTCACGAAATATTTTAATTTACTTTAAAATAATCATTACCTGTGTTCTTAATAAATAATCCTAGTATTATTTTTTAAGAGGTTATTTATTG
>PYAF01000424.1:957274-969508 GCA_007407185.1 Glycine tomentella
ATTCTATAAAATACTATAAATTATTTAAGGAGTCTAATTACACTTACAATTAATTTAAAATAATTTTTACTATAAATCTTAAAATAACTATTATAAAATAAATAAATTTACCATAATTGATAATTTGTAATCGAATAAAAATATATAATTATTTTACATATTAGCACATATTATATACTATTTTTTTGTTTAAATTAATTTATTTAAAACAAATATTAAATAAATTTACGTTTTCCATTATAACCATATAAGATACAGTAAAAAAATTAGACCAAAGTATTAATTAAGAAAATTAATAAATACAAAATTATCAAAAGTCAAAACAAGATTACATTATAAATTATAAAATTACTGTATGTTATTAAAAGAATTCTTCATTAAAAAGATTATCAAAAAATAAATTTTAATATAATTAGTATAAAATCAGTAAAAATATGATATATGATCGTTTATAATTAAATGAAAATATATGTAAAAATATTGTAGATGCATTTCAATCAAATTTTATTCTATATTTAAAAATAATATAAAAAATAAAGAATTTAATAGATATATTGATTTAAGACTAAATAATTATTATTTAGTCATAAATAAATAAATAATTTATACTAGAAGTTATCAATGATTTATGATTAACTAATTTATATTTTTTTGGTGTATTATCAATTTTTTAAAAAATAAATTAATAATTATTTTTTTCCAATAAATATGTTTCTTTAAAGATTTGCTTAAAAAAATTTGTTTCTCTAGAGATGATTCTGTTTGAAATACAATTAATGCTACTATCGTTCTAATCAAAAAAATAAAATTTAAATTCACTACTACAGTATAAGAAACTACGTAGTTTGAAAGAAATGCGAACACTGATTAAACTATTGGCCTAAGGAAAAGAGGCACCTGGGTCAATGTTGGTCAGAGACACGCACCCCTCCCCCGCAAACTCTCTCACACTTACACAGAAACTGTGGCGTTTCGCGAAACCCGAAACGTTTATCCTTTCGACAACATAAAACGCACAGCCTCTCCAAACCTTCACTCTCACTGTCTCTCTCCGCTACTGCGCCATGGAAGAGCGCCGCAGCCCCCAACCTCTCCCAGAGCCAGACACCAAAGAAAACGACTCTCACCTAAAACCGCAACTCACCAAAGAAAACAAATCGCCGTCCGCCGCCGAGTCGCGGCGCGGCGAGTTGCGGAGCTCCGACGAACCTCGTTCGGACTCCAATTTAGAAACCCTAGGCGGTGGTGTTAACTCTTCGGTTGAAACCCTTTCTGTGCAGCATCGGAGAGACGGTATTTATTTCGTTCAGTGTGTCTCCTTATATATATATACATATATATATATATATGGAAATAAATATTTAATTTTTTAAGTGAATTGTGTGGTTGATGTGACAGATTTGCAAGGGAGCTCTACTGCGCCAAATTCGGGTGGCAAAGCCGAAAGTAAGGTCAGAGGGCATTTGTCTTAGAATATTTAATTGAATTTAATTGTTTTGAATGAGATTTTAAATCTTGTTTTGGTGCGATCGTATGTTTAAAGGGTTTCTAGTGGTTGCTCTGAGTGGGGATTTTAGTATGTAGTGTAAGTGTAACCCGTTTAAAGAGTTTTGCTTAGTTTGCTTGTTCACTAGATATTTGTATCTCTGTTTTAAAGCACTTTGTGTTTTTGTGTCGAGTGTTTATTATAACTGAAATTTGAACTGCTTGAAAGGTAGAATGAAGTGTGGGTGTTCCTCTATTTTCTTTCTTTCACCTTCCTCTTTGTTTTATAGGTCTTTTAGATGATGATGGTCAGGTTAGTTTTGAATGAGTACAGATTTTGGAATTTGGATTTAGAATGATTGCTCGCTTTTTACGATAAATTGTTCCAAATAGGGGGTTTGAATTTATGAAACTTATTCTAGTCAAGACTTCTCAGGCCTCCTGATTCCACTTTTTATCCCATTAAAAAGTGTAAGTAGATGCTCAGAGGCTTCAACTTAAAAAAAGAGTTCAGACCCGCTCTTCAAAGTATAATGATAATGCATACCATAGAAAGAGCTTGAAACATAAAAATATATGATTGCTTGATGCTTGTCAAGATTCTTAGAATACTTTTCCTATCTCTGTGGTTTACACTTAATTTTAACATCGATATTGAATGTACTTATGAAATGTCTATATGATGGTGTATGTAATACTAAAAAATCTACTGTCACAAACCAGTAGAGATAGAGGGTCCATTTGATTCACTAAATTTTAAAGGACTGGACAGTGCAAAAGCATTTGTCCCATGTTTGTTTTAAAAATTTATAACTTACTCCCACGGGACAACTTTTTGTCATGTGGCTAATAAACAAACAAAAGTGTCACAATTATCCTTCTGTCTCCCCTCTCTCTTTCACACGTGCTCACTCCACTTTGTTCAGTGATATTCGTGCGTGGTCTCTTTCACACGTTCAAGTTCCATTTATATCATGGCAATAAATACAACTTGACTCAACAAATACCCAAGTGCCTTGGAGAAGGCCTGATGATTAAGCATGAAGTATAAATAGAAAAAAACCGAAAGGAGAAATTTTTTGTTGTAAAATAATTATGTGTCAATTCCGTCCAAAAATCTGATGTTGGGGAAATAAAATTAATTAGATCGGTGAAATGATGAAAAAGAAGGGGCTCGGAACCTAGGAACAGAGAAAGAAACTCAAAAAGAAGATTTTGGCATGTTTGAAACAAGGTCTGAAAGGCGGTAAATTGCACTGTCCTATTATTTCGCGGAGTTTCCTTGGCAAGAACCAGTAAGCTTGATTTTTGGAATCTGTCTTCCCATCCCAATTCAGCCAGGAGCATTGATGATGGGTTCAGAGTTGCATTTTGGTTTGTGTATCAATGTACAAGCATACAAACAGTTTAGATTATGCAATCTGGTATGAAAGTGCAACACAACTAATTTCCTTAAAAATTGATAGTTAAAATTAACATCTTTTGTTCAAATTAAGCATCAGAAAGTTGCATGTTCTGTACATCCCCAATATTTTTGGCTTCTTTTGCACTAAAGTAGATCATTTCATGCTCAGGAGACAGTTGAATCTCCTGAAAAGGAAACTATTGAAAGAGGAGCAGTGCAGCCACTCCAAACTCAGACAGAAAATCGGCTTCAGGTGTCTGTGTGTTCAATTCCATTGTCTGATCTATCACCAACTTCTGTTACACAATCTTTATCAATTGTTTCTAGTCCAACCGTACCAAAACAGAAAATATCTACTCCAAAGGTCAATAACACACATGTGCCAGAAGTAGATAAGAAAAATCCTTCTGGTCGCAAAAGTTTATCTGCTGTTTCTGTTGCAAGGACGTCAACATCTGATGGATACAACTGGCGGAAGTATGGTCAGAAGCAAGTGAAGAGTCCTACAGGTTCTCGAAGCTATTACAGGTGTACTCATTCAGACTGTTGTGCTAAGAAGATTGAATGCTGTGATGATTCAGGTCATGTGATAGAGATTGTTTATAAAAGTGAGCACAGTCATGATCCTCCGCGGAAGACTAATTCCATCAGGGAAAATAAGTTTCTGTCTTCCAGTGAACCTATTGTAGAAAACAGTGTACCGGAGCAGCCTGTCAGAGTTCTGAAGGATGCTGATCCATCCATTTCTTCAAAAGAATCTCTACAAGAAGCACCCTGCAGGAATGATAAGAAACGACAAAACACATCTAATATCAGTGGTAATGATAAAGTTATTTTGAAAGAGGAACATGTAAATGAGCCAGAGCCGAAAAAAAGGCAAGTTTGCATATGAACTCATACTTCATGAAAAAAAATTTAGACAATAAACCCATTTTATAGTGGCAGGATATAATAGTTAATGTTCTTTCCTTTAATTTGATAATCAGAATGAAGAAAGGTGACTTAACGGACATGGATTCTCCAGTAAAACCTGGAAAAAAGCCCAAGTTCGTTGTACATGCAGCAGGGGATGTGGGGATATCTGGTGATGGTTACTGATGGCGCAAGTATGGGCAGAAAATGGTGAAAGGAAATCCACATCCCAGGTGCGCGCCTCTTTATTGCTTACTTTCTGTTTTTTTCTTTTTTTTAGTTTGTCCAGTCCTTAACATGTTTTTCATATTTTTGCCTTGACAAATTCGTATCCTTATACATTGTTGGTGAAAATTAAGTTGTAATTAGATTTAATGGGTGTCAAATAAAAATAAATAAACTGATAAAATTGTAGAATCTGATAAGAAATTACATGTTGGTATATTTGCTTGTAAGCAGTTCAAAGACAATGATGCAATGGCAAATACAGTATTTCTAGCTAGTGTCCTTTCTTTTTAACTTTTGCTAGTTTTTAAAAATAATGCCCCTATATATAGTATTTTAGTTTCCCTTTTTCCGTGGGAGTGCTAATTACTGAGCTTCATAAATAATTTCTTATTGTGTAGGTTTAAACTTGAACAAAAAACTCATAGTTGTATTTAGTGACCCAGGATAAAGGCACTTGATTCTGTGCATGTTTGTATTAGCCTAGTTTTTGTTTAGAATAACGGAATAAGAAAGTTGCTTAGAGATCTTTTTAGATAGAAGTTATTTTTGTGGGAAATTAAGCCAAAACAAACATGGACTGAGTGTCAAAATAATAAATGAAATAGTTTCCAAAAATTATTATATCTAAAGCTGATGAATTGTGTTAAACTGAGAGTCTGTTTGGTAGAGAAGATGGAAATAGAAGGGAGATTTTTTAATTAAAGTAGACTGTAGGAGGTGTGGGTCCCACTCAATTTTCCCTCTATTTTCTCCTCACCCATCCTATTTCTCTCCTACCAAACACACCATGAGACTTGTCTATCCCTTTCTTATGTTCCAAGAAATGCTGCATTCATCATGGTAGCATGTATTATTTAAAACTGAATTTATTGGTTCTTCAAGAGAATATATACGGTCTCTTGTTTATCAGTAATATCATTTCAGACTATCATATTTCTGTTGGTTCTCTGTTTGCTAAAGAAATCAAAGCTCATAATATGGAGTAATAACTAATAACCTGAAAACTGGAATTGCTGTTATCTTCAGTGTTCAGTTGCAAGTTGTTGACAGCAAAATGTGTACACAGATAAAAGAAAACTGCATAAAGTGTCTAAATCAAAGATAACTTGAATTTGCTGATATATGTTAGAGTAGCTCTTTTGTGATCATTGGCACAAGTTTTGTTTTGAAATTTGAATGTCGATAGTCATTTGCATAAATGTAGCTCTTGTTTTTAGGCCTACTGCCATATAACATAGTAAAACCAATTGTATGAAATTCTAAATTAGTTGAATTTTATTGCATTGTTGTTGTACATCTTTTGAGTGTGAACTGTGGACTACATTATTAGCAATCAGAATTAACTTTTAGGTGGGTTTTTCCCAAAATAAAATTTATTGGTCGATTTATCCAAAAAAAAGTAATGATTGGGTTTGTGCAAAAATAAGTAATGATTGAGAGTCTGTATTTTCCTATCTGTCATGGAATCCAACCTTTGATCACTTGTAAATAGTAGTCCAAGTATGAGACTATGAGCCAAATACTGATTTTTTCCCCTCCATGAAGATTATCACAGCCAATCAGTCATTCTGGAAATTTTATTAACAGCTATAGTGAGATATTGGCCAAGTCTATTTATGAAGTTAGATGTTTCTATCTGTATCTCCTATTAAGTCTTGGAATCTTACCTTACTTGGTCTGGAGTTTCAGACATTATGTATTGTGTTTTAGATGCATATTCTTCTCTCCTTGGTGCAACAAGTAATGAAAGAAGCATCTTATTTACATAGCTTAATCTATTTTCACTGGATTTTCTGTGCTCAAGATCAACAAGTGTAATTAACTGGGACATACATGTGCATTTTATAGTCCAAAACCATTTTTGATGCAAATATTCTCTTAATTTTATTAATTCTTTTTATTTTTTAATTTTTGCATACTTAGTTTGGGTTTGCATCATTTGCACTACGAATAACTATCAGGGAGGATGAGATTTCTTATCTTCTAAAGAAAAGATGTGTAGGTGGTGGTGTAGTCCTTTTGCTTCCTTGCTATGCTGAGGAGCTCTGCTTTGTCTGGGCAAAATGACAAGAACAGGTGTCCGAGTGATGAAGCAGCAATTCTGTAAAATAAAATTTGCTAGCCATTAGGGCTTGTTTGAAATTGTTTTTCTAATTTATTTTTAAAATTTGTTTTTGTCCTCGATTTCAAAATTTGCTTAGGTCCTTTTGGAATAATTTTTTAAAGTAATAGACTGAAAAAATTGTTTGGATGAACAATTTCTAAAGTATTTCTTTAAAAAAAATTGTGCAGAATAACTTTGTAACGATCATCTCCTAAAATCTTCATTTCTTAGGTCCTTTTGAAATAATTTTTTAAAATAATCAAACATCAACAACACTACCACCTTTAATCCAAGCTAATAGGGGTTGGTGAACCTAATGATAAATATGAGGAAGTTGAAAAAAAAAATGGAAGGGGAAGGGGAAATAAAATACGGGGAAAAGAAGGAGGGGGGAGATGAAGAGGAAAAATACTAAAAACGGACCATTTGGAATATAGCGATAACAACGGGTCTAACCCTCCACCAAGTTTATAGTTTATTTCCATTTTGTCCTAAGATACATCATCAGCCAATCTATATCCCACTTTATTAAATCTTGTTTAACTACCTTTTTCCAGGTAAGTTTCAATCTACCTCTATTTCTCTTTGTGTCGAACTCTTGGTAACAAACTTTTGTTCTTACGGGAGCATCCAGGGGTCATCTTATTACGTGCTCAAACCACCTCAATTTATGTTCCCTCATCTTTTCACCCACCGATATTGTTATTACCTTTCGTCGAATATCTTTATTTCTTATTCATTTTCGTAAAATTACACATCAACCTTAACATCCTCATTTCTGCTATCTATATTTTATGCTTATGTTACCCATGTGCTGGCCAACATTCAGTTCCATATAACATTGCAGGTCTTACAGATGTTCTATAGAATTTTTCTTTTAGTTTAAGGAGAATTTTGCGGTCACACAAAAACTCAGATGCACTTCGCCATTTCATCCATCCTACTTTGATTCTATGATTTACATTCTCATCAATCTCTGCACATTTTTGCAAAATTGATCTCAAATATCTAAAACATTTTTTTTGGGTACCTCTTGACCAAATAGATGTATGGGGTCTTGATTACCATCTCTTACCAGCGAAAATTCACACTTAATATACTCAATCTTGCTCTGGCTTACATGAATTCTTTAAACTTCAAGGTGTTTCTCCATATTTCAAGTTTTTTATTAACATCGTCTTTGGTCTCATCAGTAACCACAATATCATATGCAAAAAGTATACATCACGACACTTCTTCTTGAATATCTTTTGTTAGTTTATCCATCACTAAGACAAAGAGATAAGGACTAAGAATCGAACCTTGGGGTACACATATTGTGATAGGAAAATAATTTGATGTTTCATTACAAGCTTTCACAAATGGAGTAGCCCAATCATACATATGTTTGATTGCATTTACATACTTTAATGGTTCTTTTTTTTCTCAAAAGTCTACTATAAAATTTTTCTTTGGACCCTATCATATGCTTTCTCAAGATCTATGAATACTATATGTAAGTCTTTTGTCTTTTCTCGATATCTTTCCATTAATTGTCACGTTAAAAAAATGGTTTTCATGGTACATCTTCCTGACATAAATCCAAATTGATTTATAGAAACTTTGGTCTCTCTTCTCAAACAATGTTCAATAACCCTTCAACATTTTTATAGTATGGCTAATAAGCTTAATGCTTTTATAGTAAGAACAATTCTGGACATCTCCTTTGTTTTCGTAAATAGACACGAACATATTTTTTCTCCAAGCATTAGACATCTTATTTATTTGAAAAATCTTATTGAAAAGATTGGTCAGCCATTTTATTGCTAGATCCCCCTAGCCTCTCCACACTTCAATAGGGACATCATCGGGTCCCAAAGTTTTATTATTTTTCATCCTCTTTAAAATATCCTTAACTTCATGTGTATTTCTACGCACAAATCTTCTATTCAAATCATCATAAGCGTCCTCCAAGTCCATCTCACTTTTATCATCATTCCCACTAAAAAATTTGTTAAAGTAGTTCATACATCTTTTATTTTTATTCTTGATGCATCTAACTTGAGTGAGGTATTTACTCTTCTTATCTCTCATTTTTGCAAGTTTGTATATACCTTTTTCACCATCCTTGTTCCCAAGATTTCTATACAAATCGACGAAAACCTTACCTCCGCACTGCTTTCTTTACATTTTTTTCGCTAATATAAACTTTTGCAAGTTTTCATCATTGGGACTGTTGTGCAAAGATCTAAAGCATTTCTTCTTCTGTTTAGTTGTCTCTTGCACCTCTCCATTTCACCACTATGTTTCCTTTGTAAGAAATTTGTTTCCTTTGTTTTCTCTCAATACTTTCTTCTCACATTTTGGATACACATAGTCATCTCATTCTATATTTCATTTGTTTCTCCAACATACTCACACGGTTTTTTTACGTAACATGCTTTTCTTGAACTTTAATTGTTTTTTCTTCTTTAGTTTCCACCATCTTATCGTTGGATTTTGAGTTCCTCATATTAAATATTTTATTTTTAAAATAATAGACTGAAAAAATTGTTTGGAGAAATCCCAACCATTAAGAGCTCTGCAACTTACTCCATTGGAAAAAAAACATGTCAGCAGACATACTTGCGGAGAAGAGAAACACACTTGGGAGAAGGAGGAGATTATGAATGCATGTTTTTTTACGTTCCACAAGTTTCCCATTTTTTATAATGATACCACAATACAAATCACTTCTTTTAAAATTGAACAAAAACAATCAGATTGTTCTGGTGTTTTCATTGGGAACAAAATATTAAGAGCTGGTTTTAAAATCTCCAAATAAAAGAAGTCAAACTTATTTTTCTGCCTGTTGATCTTTAAAAATTAGTTTTTTTTTTTTCTGAAACTGTAACCAAACAGCTGCCCCCCTCCTCGTCTTCTATATGGCATGTTGGCCTCCCCTTTTTTGTTTTTTTAGTTTGGCCATTGAAATATTAATCTATTCCTTTTCTTCTGATCAACTCATGAATTTTTCAGGAACTACTACAGATGCACTTCTGCTGGATGTCCTGTCAGAAAGCACATTGAGACCGCAGTAGATAACTCAGATGCCGTCATCATAACGTACAAGGGTGTACATGACCATGACATGCCAGTACCCAAGAAACGACATGGGCCACCAAGTGCTCCTCTTGTGGCTGCTGCAGCACCTGCCTCCATGAACAGTTTGCAGGTGAAGAAACCTGACTCCCCACAAAACAAGAAAATTTCTACTCAATGGTCAGTGGACCCCGAAGGAGAACTGACTGGGGAAGCGCTGGAGCTTGGAGGTGAGAAAGCAATGGAATCAGCTCGAACACTTCTGAGCATAGGTTTTGAAATTAAGCCTTGCTGAATTCATCTTTCAGAAGCCATGCAGTTGTAACTATATAAATTAATTGGCAGGTCTCTTGTAATTTCATTGCTCCCCATGTTTATCCTTTCTTGTTATTGTTTTTCTTCACCCACGTAGGTTTGTAGTGGAACAGTTCGTGTGTATTTGCTAGTACACCGCTTCAACTTGTCTGAAACAGTTTGCTAGTAGTGGAACAAATATAGAATTGATTGACATCATTTTATTCTCACGGTCATGGAGGGTAAGAGAGCATTTTGGCATTATCATTTCCAGTTTTCCTACGCAAAAGTCTCAAATGATTCCATACAAAGATTATGTCAGCAAATTACCCATACATGTTGGTCAATTCAACAAAGGTTTAGCTGAGAATGGACTTGGGCCAAGTAAGGGGTGCATTTGTTTGTGTAAATTTTAATTCATAAGGCTTGGTGGTTTCAATCTTCTTATATTTATTATTATTGGATTCATCTAATATCAAATTTAGATTAAAGGTATTGTTTGATGATGTTAATGTTGAAGGCTTGCATTTGGTGGTGCTGAGATCTAAAAAAGATTGATGGTGCTATATTTTTTGTATAAAATGTAAATGACACAATTAGACTTAACATTTGCTTTTATCATCACTTTTGGTTTCGTCAAAAAATTTAAGCAATTTTGGACGAGATTGATGGTTATGTAAAATTCTTCTTAAAGTGATGATTTTAAGATTCTAATATCATGAATACAAGATTAAAGAGTAAATTAAATTCGCACTTTATGTATTTTGCTTAAATTTTATTTGATATTCCTTCCTTTTTGCACCCTACAAAAAATCTCTTAATTGTTTAGTTCACATTACACCAAGAGTCCCTCTGTCCTAAACACACAGTTTAATAGTTTACCAGAGAGTATGCACATACTGGTCATATAACTTTTAATGAAATTTTATGTTTAAAATACCATCATCTTCTTCCTCTTAACTTGAAAATATTTTAAGACTCTTGTTCCTTTTTGTTTTTTTTTTCTTCTAATTGGACATGAACTCAACTTTTTGTTAGATGTGAACCCACCTTCTTGGTACGCAGTGTTAACATCCTTTCTTTTTTTCTTCTACAATTTTTTTGTTCAATTTTTTTCTCTGATTGAATATGATTCTTTGCTTCAAATTTAGTGTTTGGCTCCTGCATTTGTGTTCTTATGGTCTCAAACATTAACACTATTTTAATCAACAATAATAAATAAATGATTTTTAATTCATCCATTGTGTTTCATGTGGTCCCAAATATTAACATTATTTTAATCAACAATAATAAACAAATGATTTTAAATATCATAAGTGGTCACAAACTGATCCTCATTAAAATCTCAATCAGAAATAGGCCACAATAAACAATCAAAATTAAATAAATAAGGTTCAATAGTCACTTACTAGCAGAACCCTAGTGTGAACAGAAATCGTGGAACAAGAAGAGAAACAGAGGAATAGTGGAGAACTGGTGAACTAGAAGAGAAACAATGGAGAATTCATGAATTGGAAGAGAAACGATGAAGAATTCGTGAATGATGAAGAGGAATGGAATGTGAACGTCGTCAGAGGAAGATGAACTCTTATCCTGTGGACACTAAAGAAGAACTCGCCAACAAGGAGAGGATGAAGAGTACTAGTGAATGGGGAAGATGAATAAAAACCTAAATTCTGAAACTAATTGGGAGGAGATAATTTGGATGTTACAATTAAAATATAAGGACAATTTCGTCTGCTCACATATTTTAACTAACTTTATTTAACAACGTTAACAAGAGGGGATAAAAGTAATGTAAAATGGGAGGGATATCAAATGAAATTTGAGCAAAACACAACGGATGCGAGTGTAATTTATTCAAAATTAAAATATATTTTTATCTTTTTAAATATATTAAAGTTTAGTTTCAATCCAGATAAAAAAATTTATTTGTTTTTCATTTCCACAAAATTATAACTGTGTTATATTTTTGTTTAGAGTTAGGATTTGATGAATTTGAAGTTACGTGTAAAATGTTTGTTCCCTAAAAATTGAACATGGGTAGTTCTATTTTTTCTTTTCTCTTTCTCCCATGCCTCGGACACTACCATCATCAGCCATATCGGAACCTCCTCGACGAACACCCACCTCCGACACCGCCAAACCAGCCAGATCCGCCCAATGAACATCAATTTGTCCAGATCCGAACCCAAAACACCCAAATCCGAGCCTCCACCAAATACAGTGTGTCACCTCCGCATCCTCTCTTCCATGGGTTGTAATTCTGGCTAATTGGATTAAAGCTTTTTAATGGATGTGTTGGTGGGTTATTGTATCAATGTTTTGGTTTAATTGTGTTTATCAATTGAATTATCTGCTGGAGCAACTACATGAATGATATAGGAAAAAATAAAATAGATAAAGTGATTGTTGTATTAGGGGCAGTTGTGTGAGTTGACAGTTAGTTAGTTGTTAGCCAACTCAGCAAAATGGGAGGTGTAGATTTAGCTAGTTGTCTATAAGTAGCTCTGGGAAATTCTGAAAGGGGGATATCGATTTTGTAAGCATATTCTGGTACTTCTTTTCTGAATAATAATATCGGAATTTCCATTCTCTCTTCTGTGAAATTCCCTTGACCCAATTTCTTGTTCTTCGGTTGTAATTCTTCCCTAGAACAACAAAATTTGTTATCAATTGGTATCAGACTGAACCTTCTGGGGACACCTCGATCTCGTAGCTATGGCGGATAGCACGAGGAATCAAG
>PYAF01000424.1:969608-993248 GCA_007407185.1 Glycine tomentella
GAGGACAAGAATAACTTCAGAGGGAGGCATTGATATAGGAAAAAATAAAATAGATAAAGTGATTGTTGTATTAGGGGCAGTTGTGTGAGTTGACAGTTAGTTAGTTGTTAGCCAACTCAGCAAAATGGGAGGTGTAGATTTAGCTAGTTGTCTATAAGTAGCTCTGGGAAATTCTGAAAGGGGGATATCGATTTTGTAAGCATATTCTGGTACTTCTTTTCTGAATAATAATATCGGAATTTCCATTCTCTCTTCTGTGAAATTCCCTTGACCCAATTTCTTGTTCTTCGGTTGTAATTCTTCCCTAGAACAACAAAATTTGTTATCAATGAACCAAGTAAAGCGCGTTTCTCAATGTCCTTGTGGTGCATATGGACACGTAGGAATGAGGCCTTGGGGAATCAGATTGTCAAACCTCCTGATATTTCTTTTGATGCAGTTTTGAACTACCACTCCCAATGGCAACCAGCACGCACAACAACACGCTCCAACCAAACACCGCCAACACTAGACCAAGTTATAAAATGTAGTCCTCCACCTCATAACTACATCAAGTGCAATCTTGGTGTGGCTGGATTGGTGGACCGACCATAGAACCCTAAACGCATTAACTATTTGCTCTCAGGTTGGACAATAAGGGTCGGAGGACAACCATTCATTCTTAAAATTAGTATCCTTAAGAGCAAAGAACTTGGCAAAAAAAAAAAGATGGTGGGGGAAGCTCTCCATTCTCAGTTCTCTTGTAACTAGATCCTTCGAAATTACAAGAATCCTTGATTAGAATGGGATTCCAACTCAACATCTTTTGAGATTTTGAGAAGAATTACTCTTTGGAGAGTGTAGTACAATGAAAGTTATGAGTTGTGTTAGGGGATTATTGTCTAGTTTGGTCTTAGAGTCTATTTTCGGAATAGCATGAAAAGTTTGTAGTAGCAAAGACAACTTGATTTTATGGTATTCCATCAGTTTTAGAAGCATAAACGTTGGTACTATATCAAACAATTTAGTCATCTATTCAATTGCAACTCAACAAAGTGATTTTTGAAGTAGAGTCAAAGATGATAGCAGACAATTTAAATAAACAGATTTCATCTCATGCTTCTTTATCATAAGCATCTTCCATAAGGAAATGTTGTGATAGTTTAAAATTGATTCCAAACTCAAGGGTGAGTTTTGTAAGACGGCAAGTTAATCATATTGCTCACACTTTAGCATGAGCTTCACAATTTCATGCTGGTAGACAATTCTTTGATACCATTTCCACTTGTATTCGTGTTTCACTTATGAATAAAATGCCATAACCGTATGTTTCTTAAAAAAAAAAATGAATTATCTAGGTTTGATGGGGAGAAAGGACAATTAAGAAGCTTAGTTGTAGAAAGCCCTCACTAGATCATGATTCCAATGGTTTGCTCTTTGGAATCATGACTAATAAGGCTTGCAGCATTCTTATGAAAATTGATCTCATCGAGGCATTGGATTAGATGTCAAATATAAGGGTCATTTATGGATACTTTTAATCCTTTATATATATTAAAAAATAAAAAATGTATATAATATAGTTAATAAAATGTGATAAATCAATAATCTATATTTTAATATTGCATAATTATTTATTATTATAAATTATTTTGTTGGATATTATCATTAAATCATCAAGGAAATTCTTGTTGTTTTTTATGATTAATTATGAAAGTTTTCAAATGGTCATCAACAAGTATAATGAAGATGTATAAAATACATAAATATTAAATCATATTAAGATAATAACTATTAGGTATTATATATTTTTTATCAAGATCAAAATAATATTATAGGAGCATATTATATACTAGTATTCAATAATTAGATATTAATAATTTGACATGTTTTAGGAATTGTAGAAAAATATGTAAAAAAAGTAATTGAAAGAAAATGATTGACTAGGCCAATCTGGTTTCGGTCACCGCTTTTTGTTAAACCCAATCAGATCAAACCAGGTTAATATGGGTCAACTGTATTTTTGGTCCAATGGTTTAATCAGACCAGGTCACTGGTCCCAGTCAAACTGGTTCGACCTATCCAATTTTTACAAATATGGTTTGTATGATTTCGTTGCAACAATCTATTTCTTTTCACTAGTTTATTTCTTGTATTATTCACAGTTGTTATTTATTTATTTATTGAATATTTGATTGAAATGTGATTTTTGAATTAGGGGGTGAAGGTTATTATGAGTTTTTTTATCTAGATTGATTTTAGGGAAAAGGGATTTTTATTTTCGATTTGGCTTATTGGACTTTAGAATTTAATTCTTGCATTATTTTTGTGCAATCTATGAGGTTTTTTAATTGCTATAAATTATATTTTTATATTTTTTTGTAATTTGTGACAATTTTTAATCCCTACAAATTGTATTTAAATTTTAAAATAAAAAAGAGTGCCACATAGGTTCGATTAGATTCAAACATAATCGAACTTAATTTCGATAAAAGAATGACACATTATAATTTTTTGAGGACGAAAAACAGAGATTTTCTATAGCAAAAATGAAAATCGAACTTTAATATATTAAGAGACAATTAGCAACATACTCATTTAATATACTACTCTTTATAATTAATTAAAATTTATTGAAAATAATAAAAAACATGAGTGACACTAATTAAATAAAATGTAAAACTCATTTGTAATTTTTAATAAATGAGTATTTAAAAGAGTGTGTTGTTAGATTTTTTTAGATTTATCTGATACAATCAATTAGTGTGTTTTCTTCATATGCTTGTGGTAAAAGATTTTGTTGACCAAGAAGAACGAGAAATGGTTTAAATCTGGATGGTTACTTAGATGCGCTTAAATTTTGGTTTGTAAACTACGATTTAGCCTAACGAGAAAATGTTACTTAAATTATGGTTTGGAATTTAAAATTACGCTCAATTTTGACTTAAGTGTGTTTTTGCTAAACATGTTATTTGTAAATGAAAAATAGTTTCCAGTCTCCAAAATATGGTTCAGGGCATCTGAATTACAATCTAAACTTGCACTTAACCCCTTAAGCTTTCTTCATCCAATCTAATCTTTCTACATTCGCATAAGTCCTATTTCATCTAATGAACTTAGAAAATCAGCTTGCCGAAATTGTATTGTATTACTAGTATTTTTGGTCTCTACTTCCAAGGCGGTTACTTACTTTTTCTTTAATGTTTTGGTGAATATTGTGGTTGATTGTCCTTGTAGTTGGTATACAGTGGTTGACAATGTAAAACTTGGTTAATGCATATGATATTCATAGTTATATAGAAGTATTTCTAATATTTGTAGTGAAAATTATGATATATTTTGTATTTAAAAATATATAATAATAATAAATAGAGAAAAATAAGTTTGTATATTCATATATGGGTTCTTGAAGTAATAATTTTTTTTTCCAATAACGTGAAGACTTTATATGTATCCACATTTTAGACGCTATCAACTCTTTGGTGGGTGAAGTTCTAAAGAGTAAATCATCTTTCTACTTTTCAGGTCTAAAACTAGGTTTGAATTTTTCTTATTTGTGTTGGATATATTTTGTCTCATATAGATGCTTCTATTTATAATATTAAAGAGACATAGATTTGGGTCATTTTTCAAAGAGAGAAAAAAAAAGAAATATTTTATTTAAAATAATTTCATATCTCTTTATCTTTATAAAAATAAAACCTATCTCAATATCTTTTATTTTAAAAAGTTTCATGATATAACAAAGATAATTTACAATTAATTACATGACTAATTAAGATAACTAGTCACATGAACTTATCTTGATATGTAGCAATAGAATATTATTATTATTTTATGGACAACTTTCACATTTATAAAATAATATTCTTTTTTATATTAATTACATTCTTTGTGTTAGACTGCTAGTAAAGAATATAATAATATTCAACTAAAATATTCATTTGTAAATATTGGAACACTCGTTTGTGTGTGACCTTGTAGGTTCAAAAGATAAATTGATAGTAAATTAATCATAATTAATTTATTAATCAAGGTAGACGTCTAGCAATACTTCTTAACGTCCAGATTGCATAAAGTAACATATTTTACCTCCAAGAACCAATAAAAGAATAATCTAATATTTGCTTCCATCATTTACAATTCAAAGTGCTCTACATTATAATATTATTGTCAAACTCTAATAAGTTAACATATTTAATCAATCAATGACTTAAGAAACTCTTTTCTTCTCTCATTTAATTGCCCTTGTCAATATCTTAATTCTATCATAGAACTCAAACTCATCACCTAGAGTTGATGGATTCCTTCTTGATTAATCATTAATTCTACAAGTATTTAATCATATCCAATATTCAGTCAACTAGCGTCCTAAGGTGTTAGGTGTCCGAAATTAAAACATTATAAATAACTTGTTAATTACTATGATAATCTCATATCAAAAGAAACTATTATATTTCTTCTTGAGAACTTCCTATTGACATATCAAGATAATAATAACGGTTAAGAATTCTCAATTAAGTCAGTTCAAGGATAACATACACATGTACATCATCTATATATTTAATTTAATAAATGAGATCTATTAATCTTTATCCAATAAAGACCATTACATATATATTGATCTATCCGGATTATCGATATCATATTTATAATAATCCTACGATTAAGAACAATTTAGATTATAATTATAAAGGACTTATTTCTCATTATCATAATCTCTATCATGATAATAAGTCTAATTTTAATCAAGGACTTGTCAAATTATAAATTTAATAAAACTATAAATATGATAATAAAATAAAGAATGATTATTTAATAAAATTGATAACATAATGAATTGGATCTTGAGCATACACATTTATCCCAACAGATATTGCTTATAAATTATACATGTATGCATAGTGAAATTACAACTATTTTGACTTGGAAAGACTAAACATAAAAGTAAGACTTGTGATTGTTTTCTCTATTCACACTTCCTTTACTTGGAGTGTCAACAAACACATTCTGCATATAGTAAATGATTTATAGAGTTACTTCCTTCTAAGGAGAAAAATCAACTTGATTTAAGGTTGAAGCCGTGTTTTTCTTAATTGCAAATAGTAAAAGAGGATAAGTTTGAGATATAAATACTTGCAACTAATCTAACAAGATTGATTCAAGTCACAACTTTCACAAAAGAGAAAAAAACTACAGTGCATTTCACACAATTTGCATTCCACCGGACAATAAACTTTCCATTTATAATTGTAGACAGTTGGATTATGCTCAAATTTGGCGAGCTTGGTGTATATTACCATTACTAGACCTAATATTGCTTATATTGTGCATGTAATTAGTCAGTTTATTGCTTCTTCTACTACAATTCATTGGGGCCATTGTTCTTTGTATCCTTTGCTATCTTTTGGCCACTCAATTTCAAAGTTTTCTTTTTTCCTCGTCTTCTTCTTCCTTGAAGTTGCGTGCTTATACTAATGTAGATTGGGGGTGGTGATTCCATTTTGTAACACCCCGTATGCATCCGGTATATTAACATATTACTTAATCAGATTAGCGTAGTAGTTATCTTTAAATAAACCCGCGGAAACATTTTCGAAACCATATATCTTGATTCATTATGTATAGTACGTATAGACAATAAAGTAAACGAATGCCAGATTACCACAACAGTCTTAGTGATCCAGATAACATAACACAACGACATATAAGACTATAATATCCAAACTGATATACCAGGAGGTTATAAACCATAGATACCCATCTGCCTATACATAGATTATATGTATATTCCATCAAAATACTCTAACTGTATCCATACAAAAAAGTAGGCATCAGTGCCCTGATATCACATATCAGATCCTCATATGAGGGTACACCATATACAAAAATTCAATATATGCGAACATACACATTTTTCCCCACAAGGGTACAAAATAACAACACATATCATATATATATGTCTGTACACAACAATGAGCAACCAAACTCTCAAAACACTGCTCCAAGCAGCTATTCCATGTATGTCCCCTAATAGGGCCCCTTGCCCTGGGGTCTCTCATCTCTATCAGCTGTACAACCTGCAAAATATAATCCCCACACACGGGATAAGATAAAAATCTCAGTAAGCTCAGGGTTCTTGGAGCTTCTCCTTCACCCTGGCTCACTTCCATGATCACAATACATTAATAGGCATCACAACATCATCACAACAACACATAGGCACACACAAGCTCTAATGTGTAACATCATAAGTATCCAGGACCATCTCAGTCCCCTAGGACCATCTTAGTCCCCTAGGACCATCTCAGTACCCAGTAAGTCATCGTGGACCATCTCAGTCCACAGTGTGAGGCTAGAACTCACACCTGTGTCATCCAACGAGAGCTACCCCTACGCAAGGATGCATGCCATATGGTACCTCCGAGAATAGGCTGCTACAACACGAGACCACCTATCTCTTGGTCTTAAGGAATCTCTCCTATGGAGCAAACCAAACTAGGAGTTGTGCTCTACTCCTAGGGAGATCCATATCTATCTACTGGCCAGAAGATCTATCCGAAAGGCAACCATACACAAAGCACAGATACATGCATACATATCATCATGAAGAAAGCTGTGACAACCAATTCAATGCATGTAAATCATATATGCACTCATCACTCCATCTCGGAGTATGGAGGAACACAAGTAATGGGAAATACTCCCAAGAACGAAGAGCTTACATGGCATGGTAGTGCTCTGCTGTCCAATCCCTGGACTGTGGTCTTCGCCACTGACACTCTCGGTGTCCCACCCTATATGCAGGCACACCATCAATCAACAATAACGGCTTTTAACCGTTCAAAAGACAAGAAGAGCAGTTATCTATATCATTTTAATCCCTTATTACTCTATATCAAGTCTTGAAAGCTAGTCATCCAACTGACTTACAGACCCTCAACAGGATCTATCTGTGCTTAACCAAGGCACTAGAGTTTCCCAAAGACTCTGCATAAGTCAATTCAATCAGTTCAATTGCCTTTATTTAAGCCATATATCAATAATAATCCAACTTAGCTAAAACAATTATTTCAGCATGTTTTCACCGTTTATTCAGCCTCATGAATATCTTTTGTAAAAGCACTTAGGCTCATATATCTCATAATATCCATCATTTAGCCCACATTCTTCCTACTCATAATATCTCAGAGTGAAAACCAAACTTCATCTAAAGTCATGTTTCAAAGTTCATTCTTTATCAGAACAACCTCCTGAGCATACTTTTCTAAAGAATCCAAGCCTAATTCTAACCCTAACACAAATGGGTTACTATTCATCCCATTACCAATTTCACAAATCAATCGGTAAAACTTAAGTTTCTTACCTCAAAACAGTCGATGAAGGCTAAAGGATCGCTTCTCCAAGCTTCAGTGTCCTTGAATCGCCTTCTTTCTCCTCAAAATCCAAGCTTTGTCAAATTCTCTAGAGAATGAGATCTCTCTGATTGATGACTCTTAAGGAAGTTAGAAATTGGATTCTAGCTCATAGAGTAGTTCCTTACAACTTTCCTGAAGGATAGGAAGTGTTTAGATGAAGTATGGAGGAGATATGAAGCTTTCCTAAGCTTCAATGGCAGAAAAATGCAGGGAGGAAGAAGAAATGTGACTTTTCCCTCAAAATCGTGAAAATGGCCTTTTATAGGCCCACAACACGAGTCTTGGCGCTATCCACGCCAGAATCCAGAGAAAACGTGTTTTCTGGAGCACTTCTGGCGCCACTTTGGCACTACTGGCGCCATTTTCACGTTGTCAGAGCCAAATTCCAGAGAAAAATGGCCTGCAGCTATAGTGTCATGCCATCAGTGCCAGATTCAGCTACAATGCCATGCCATCAACGTCAATTTTTTTTTTTTCAAAACTTGGGTTGTTATACATTCATCCTAAGCCTACCACAAAGTTTTGCATGCTTTTGGAGGATTATCTTATTTATTGCAAGAGTATATAAGAAACAAACAATTATATCTAGATCTTTTGATAGAAGTTAAGTATTGAGTCATGACATCTACTACTATAAAAAAAAATTGTTAAGATGATTACTTGAATATATGGATGTCTAACTCTCTAACTAACTCCTATGCATTGTAATAATGAGTGTCATACAAATCACTCGTAAGAATGTACCAAATATATTGAGATGAATTTTCATTTTGCTATTTACCTTACCTTTTGTTTCTTTCTTTATGCAAATTGTTGATTTGTTTACAAAATTGCATTCTATTCCTTGTTTTCATTTCTTAAATAGTAAACTTTCGATGCTTCCTATTGATGCATGCATCATGAATTAGAGGAAATACCTTAAATAAAATGTATTTTTGTTATTTCACTTATATATAAGGATAGTTCAATCTTATTATTTGTTAGTTTTATATTTCTCTCTCTTCACTCTTATACGTTACTTGCATTTTGCTGAAGAGTTGAACATCTTCCTCTCTCATTTGCACTCTATTCTTCTTTCTCTTAGTCTATATATTTGCATTGTTAACAATAATGTCAAAATAGAGAAGGTTGAAAAGTGTAACTATTTTTGTTCTGTGCTTAATGATATGTTAAACAAAAAGTTCGAATAAAAGGGTTTTTATTTTTATAACCAACGGTGACACCAACAATTATTTAAACAATAAAAAAGAAAAAAAAATCTTTCTTCTTCTTGTTTAAACAATAAAAAAGAAAAAACATAAGATTCCCTTTTATGTATACCTTTACTTTTATTTCTTTCATTACATTTATCTTGTTTTCTTATGAGAGATTTTTGTTGTAATTTAAAATAGCTACCTAGTTAACTCAAACAATCAAGGAATCGTAGGAAAAGAAAACTCTAACTTAATTAGTTCATTCAACTCAAAATTATTAACCCATAACTTGTTCCTAATGAGCCGAGTAATCCAGAATTAACATCCCTAGACCCTAATCCTTTGTAACCGACAAAATAAAAGTGCGAAAATTGAATTTGATGGTTAACTACAACTTTTTAAACTCATATTCTTGTTATTCTTAACATTGTATTATTCTTGATATAAATACTAACGAGGTAATAATCTTAGAAATAATATTTCTCTCTCATTTTTTAGCTCGGAATATTCCTCAACCAAGAATTGGGGACTACTTCTTCTAGTATCTTAAAATACTGAAATTTATAAGAGATCCACTTTTTCTAACAAATGTTTTACATATGCTAACTGGAAACCCAACCACTATTTATATGTTTTACATGTGAATGAACTTGAAATCCAATCCTTAATGGTGCAAAAATTTAGATACAAATATCTTAAGATACTGAAATTTATATGGAATCCATTTCTTCTAACCGATGTTTTACACAAACATGAACTTGAAATACAATCATTAATTAAATGTTTAAGAGATAAAATTATATGTGAATCGTTTCTTTTTTATTCTATTTTTATTAGATTATTCTATCATTAACTATTCTCTAAACTACTCACTACACTTATTATTTTTTAGACTCTAATATCAAATTAATTATATTAAATGATTAAAAATAAAAATGATTTAAAACTCAAATTTAATATTTTACAAAAAAGTTTAAAAAGTGGTCTGCCTCTCTTCCCACTGGTTAGAAATATATAAAAAAAGAGTTGATAAAAGATTTTTGCATTTAAAAAGCTATTTCACATTTATTTAAAATATTTAATACAGTGATTTTTTTATTCTTACCACTTTTATACTTTTTAATATTAAAAAATATTGCTAACCTAATTAGTTCGAGTCAATAAATGAATCTATTTGAAAGAATAAAATATAGTACCATATTTTTTTAATTATAACCAAACTTGACTTTAAATAATTTCGTTTTCTAAAGGCTGATACTTGCGTCACTTACTCGAGAGGCGTTCTTTCTTTCGCTTCCCATTCTCTCACTTCATCTCATCTCCTACATTTTTTTTTATCATCGTTTGTTTTGATCAAATTTCTCTCTCTCTCTCTCTCTCTCTCTCTCTCTCTCTCTTCAATCTTCAACGTTTCTGTTATTCTCATTCCCAGACCTAACCCTTTTTCCCGGAAAATTTCTTTGCTATTTTTCTGGGAAAGAAGAAAAAAAAAAAGAAGAAAGAAAATAAAAGAAGCATGAATTCAGCTGAGGAATGCGTGTAAGCGAGGTTGCAGTGCTGAGAGCAACCTCCTTCTCCATAATGCAGAATGCAATTTCAACCTTTGGAGACTCTTTCAGCCTCATTTCCAAACCCACAACTCTGACACAATGCGACTAAGCTTAAACCCTAGCTTTGCTCAAAAGGGTCAACAACTTGATCCTGTTGTGTCAGCAGCTCCCATCACCAGCTTCAACCTTTCTTGGTTTTGAGCTTATTTGGGAATCTGGGTCTCAGAGGAATGCCGGTTTGGTGTCTCAATGCCTCTCAAATTGCAGGCTTTGGATGTGGTTTAAGTGATATCGAGTTCAGTGCATATTTGAGGTGAAAATTTGAGATCTGTTTAGAAACCCACATCACTGCACACCAGGTGTTCGCCAAAAGTTTCGCAATGGTCAATCTTTCTTTTGTGTCTTAAGCTTCCAAGAGTGGTGTTTCTGTGAGTTTTCTTTCTGGGTAGCTGATGGATAGTTAGAACAAAAAAAGACACAATTCTCTGAAGGGGCAAGTGAAGTAACAAACTAAAAGGAAATTGAACCAAAAAAATTGTGTCAATGTCAGGTCCCAGATTGAGGTCTATGAATGTTGGTGATTCAGAGGCTGCAAGGCCTGTATTTGGACCAACTGGGAACAAGACAGGGTCATTGAGTTCTCGGAAACCAGCTTCAAAGCCACTGAGGAAAGCTGAGAAATTGTACAACGAGGCCAAAGAGAAGAAGTCCTATGAAGTGTCTACGGTTGTTGCTTCTCCTCAGTCACATTCTACGAGTGTTCTGCACCGGCACGAGCAGTTGCTGCATTGTAATTTGTCTCTCAATGCTTCGTGTTCGTCTGATGCATCCACTGACTCGTTTCATAGCCGGGCTTCTACCGGAAGATTGACTCGGTCTAATAGCTTGGGGTTTACAAGGAAGCGCTCTGTTTCAAAGCCTAGAAGTGTTGCTTCTGATGGTGTGTTGGAATCTCCTCCTCATGGCTCACAATCCAAGAAGAGGTGTGCTTGGATTACTCCCAATACTGGTTCGTATTCTTCTCCATCTTCTTTCACTTTCTTCTAATTTATACTAGGAAGACTTGATATGCTGTGATGTAAGTTGGTTTTACTATAAGCCTTTTGAGTTTTGACAGATAGTTTCTGTTGCCTGGTCTTGTTGGTGCTCGTATTGATGTAGTTGAATTGTGTGATTCTCACTTGGTTTCAGTATGTATTTCAGTTCTTGAAGTTTGAGATTTTCTTACGATAAAAATTGAACGTATAGCTCCGTTTAATGTCATTGTATTCTTTCAGATATAAATTAATGTGAAATGAAAGTGAAGTCGGCTTTGTCAATTTAAGATATTTGAGTTCTTTTCATTTGCTTGAAATGTAATACAACATGCATGTGTTTGTATTTGAAGGCAGTGTAATAGAACATGCAACGAATGTATGGTTTTTTTTTGGTGGATTTTAGTTGATATTTTTCAACTATTAAAGTCAAAATCGGGAATCCTAAGTGAATGTATGGTATGAACCAGATATAGGTTGATAGTGGTGGAGATGAATGTACGCAAGCCACACCTTTCTTGGAAATTCCTCTATAATTCTTGTTTTGAGTTTTAAGTTCTGAACTAAATTGGCTTTTTTCAAAGTTCTATTTCCTAACTAAGTTTACCTATCGATATTATTAGAACCATGTTATGCTACCTTCCATGACGAAGAATGGGGAGTTCCAGTACACGATGACAAGTAAGTGATCCACAAAAGTTAATCTTGTTATAATGGCTGGAAAAGGAATATGTCTTTTGCTGTTGTATTTTGCTTGACACTCTTTATCTCGTGTAGGAAACTATTTGAGCTTCTTGTTCTTTCTAGTGCACTGTCTGAACTCACTTGGCCAGCTATTCTAAGCAAGAGGCACATTTTTAGGTATTACCTCTAGATTTTCTAAATTTATTTTATTTTTTAGAATTATTATCCACTCTTAGCCTCAAACTCGTACCAGTTGGCTGCTACCTCAGCTGTAGCTCATTATTTGCTTTGACTGTTCACATTATTTTTGTTAACAAAGTTCATTGCAGGGAAGTTTTTGCGGACTTTGATCCATTTGCTGTCTCAAAATTTAATGAGAAAAAGATAATGGCACCGGGATTCACTGCAAGCTCCTTACTTTCTGACCTTAAATTGCGTGCTATAATTGAGAATGCACGTCAAATATCAAAGGTATATTAGTTTTCTCATGACTTTTGCTACCTTCATTATGGAATATGCAAACTCTTGGGTTGATCATCATTACTTATTGATTGCTGGACCATTCAAAGACAAGATTACAGCCTTGGTGTTATTTCACCGTCATATCCTAAATTCATTGTTCTGTATTGGGTGTCCCTGGATTTAATAACATGTCCAGGGAACAACTGATCTAGGTGGGACTTCGTACTTCTTTATTGATGATCTATGAATTAAGAGGAATATTGAGGTCCCTTTGTGTTTATCCTTATTAGGATATGTTAGTTAAGAAAATAATCATCTACCTAATATTTTTCAAGTTTGGAAGCCTTTTTTTTATAAAACAATAGCTTTATTTTCTGCCTTGATCTTTGGGGGAAATACCTAAAAAGAAAATCAAGTCTGACATTTGTTCAAACTGCATCTGTATTTGACAAAATAGGGAGACACTTGAACGTAAATGCCAGATTTCAAAACAATTGGGGCAAACAGGATATTTCAATTTTGTTTTGATAATTAACACATTTTATTCTCCTTTTAAAAAAGATTGAAGTTGCCTTGGGATCTGTTGAGTTTTCTGCAAAATCAATTAAAGAACTTTATATTTTCTTCCCATTTACCCCCACATTGATCCACTGAATGACATCAAATTGGTGTTTAATGGTCATTTGATCAGGTAGGTTAGGTAATAAAGGTAATTGGGTTGTGGTCCTGACCCTTATTCAATTTGTATGACCTCATATGGGACAAACCATGATAGTAATCCGCTGTACAGCCTGAGCTTGTTTTATTCTAGTCTGCAACGATGATATGCAACCTAATTATTTTTATTCTTTAACCAGCCTGCATGCTTAGCTGGTATGTCCCAAGTCACCTATCAGTCTTGATACTTTTCCAAACATAAAACACTACAATTCCCTTTTTCACTGAACTGCCATGATTACCATTGCAACTAACTTTTGCAGGTTTTACTGATGCCAGGTCATAGAAGAGTTTGGGTCATTTGACAAGTATATTTGGAGTTTTGTTAACCATAAGCCTATAATTAGCAGATTCCGATATCCTCGACAGGTTCCTGTAAAAACACCAAAAGCTGATGTTATTAGCAAAGACCTGGTGAGAAGAGGTTTCCGAGGCGTGGGCCCTACAGTCGTATACTCCTTCATGCAGGTTGTGGGGTTAACAAATGACCACCTCATCAGTTGCTTCAGATTCCAAGATTGTATGGCTGCTGCAGAAGGGAAGGAAGAGAATGCCATCAAGGATGATGCTCAACAAAAGGAGTGTGATCATGTGGAGTCTGATCTGTCCATTGCCATCGACAATTTGAGTTTTTCCTCAGAGTGAAAGACTCATGACTCAACAATTGTCTTGGCTGATATAGTCCTGGCTCTATTTGCAGTTCATCTAGTAGACCAAATTCATACTACTTAGGCCTTAGATTGAATCATGATGGAGGAGAGCTTGTGTACCATCTCATGAAATCCCGGACACTGAAAGCGTAGTTAGTTGAATTAAATCAACTGAGTACCTAACTACCCATGCTGTTGTATGTGGCTTCTTGAGGGAGGCCTTAACAAATTGTTGTACAATTTTTTGTACAGTAAAAAATGTCGGTGATTAGAAATATATTTTATTATATTAAGCCAGTGGCAGCAGGTGATAGATATAACCTTGCTCTTTGTTACCGTCTCATTCTGATAACAGTTACACTCGTTATGCATGCATTGTGTTGGTTAGCTAGCTAGAGTTTGAACTGATTGATGAGTCCCAATTGTGATGGATGACAATGATAGAACAGTGGCGTTTGTCTATTTGTCACCTTGGCAGCAAGACTACTCATTCTTGATAGATATGTTTGCTACGTTTGGATTCCACCAACAGTGGTGGGGCATTGCTTGGTCTCTGAAAATGATAATTGTGATGGATGGTGGCTTGTCACCAGCAATGTCTCATATCTCTTTCTGCTCCCTTTTCTTTCTCAACCTTACGCAATATCTTCTTTGGCTCGTTTTTCTAGTAAGGAAGAAGTTTATGGGTAGATTCCTGGAGAACAGAGTTCTCACATCATCATCATCGCACGTTAGTCTGAGGTTGGTTTGTTTATCATGAACCTTCTGTTTACCTCCAAAAATCAAAATCAAAATTTTCTTGTGTCTTTTTGCTCGAGTAACTTGTATAAACGGACAAAGAAACCAAAACCAATTCCAATTACTATAAATTACGAAATCCTTAAAAATTTCAATGTTGTGGTGGTGTCTCTTTTAATCTTTTACAGTTCTTGAGAATAATGACATTTTTTGTCGTGTACATGACCTCATTATTTTTTTGTGCGTGTGAAGACAGCTGCAGAAGCGTAAGTCCACAAGGTAAGGAATCTTAATTTATATTTTCCGAGTATATCCTAAATTATTTTATAAAATATTACACATAAATAAAAAAATAACTACACAATGAAATTTCATTGTGTATTTTAAATGAAATACAAAATTAAAACTAATATATTTTGTGTATTATATGTTGATAACTGTATATTTTCACTGAAATACATAACAAAAAAATAGTTTTTGTTGTGTATTTGGTTTACATACAGGATGATAACTGGTTTTTATTGTATAGTAGAATGGAAACTAGTTTTTATCAAAAGTTTTTTTAAAAAAGAAAAAAGTGGAGAGTGTGATTATCCATCAAGAAAGGGAATTGCTATTGTCACAACCTACTTTTATTATTGGTACTACCTATGTGGGTGCCTTTTTGTGGTATCTTGAAATTCCTCCTGACATAAACCAAAATGGAAACGTGATTCTGTTTTGCAAATGGGGATGAGAAAAAATTTTAACAAAATGATTCCATTGTTAAATTTTTGCCACTCCCAATTGTGTAACAAAAACACATGTATTGTGTAACTATCAATGGAATCGTTGTTAGATTTTTTTATATACACTTTACAAAACAAAAACACACTTTTGTTGTATACTTGCACAACGGAAACATGTTTTCGTTTTGTAAATTTTTTTGTAAAAAAACAACAAAAACATGTTTCTGTTGTTATGTTTTGTCTGTCAACCATTATTCACGTGTTAAGGAACTCATTATATGACTTGCATTACAATATGCATTACTTACAATAATTTGCAAACTTTATATTCCACACTAAATAAAAAGTTATCACCACAAATAACAAAATAATTTCAACCAACCTGTTTGACAAACTTTATCTTTAATTTAAAAGAATAATAACATTTTCTTATTTCAATGCTCTTATAGACTAACTAATCCTTGTATTGCTTGTACGTTCTTCCAATTCCACAAACCAATTACAACATAGATTTTTCTCTCATTTTCTTACCTTTGAATGACAAGAACAAACCCAACACTCTTTCCCAAATCTAGAATCTAGTGCAACAAATCGTCTCAATTTTCAAAAACCTAAAAGACAAAATATTTTCCTTCACTTAAGCAACATACACACAACACATATAAAATCAATCGCCAACTAATCAACATACCTCATCAGTTATGAAATGATTGGAAAAGTCAATATAATTAGGTTGTTGGGGGTCAATGTCCAACCCATTATTAGGATCTTCAGGCATTTTATCTAATTGATATACAAACAATTTTTTTTATTGATTTGAAGGCATTTCATCTTATAGATTGGTTGGTAAAAATCATTTTGGCTATCATCATACATGTTTCCAAAATCCTGAGGCATCATAATTGCATTAGAAAAAAATGTATTCCGATCCATGTATTCACTAAGAACAAATTAGGAAAAAACAAAAACAACACCCAACATAATCATGATTTCATTGTGTCAAAATTGATACACAACAAAATCATGATTCTAGTGTGTTCTGAGAAATAAAAAAATGGAATCATGTTTCTGCTACACAGTGGAAACATGATTCCGTTTTGTTAAAAAAATTTACCATGTTGGGTGGTATGAGGGAGACGAGAGAGAAGTGAAGAATTGAAGAAGTGATGGAGAAATGAGAAGTAAGAGAGGAAGGAAGAAGGGTTAAGCGTGTAGGGAAAAGGGAAGAGGGTAGAGTGGTAAAATACCTAAGGATGGTGTGCCAATAACAATTTAGGTAGTGGGAATAGTTATTCCGAACAGAAAATGTCAATAATACATGAATAAAAAAAAAAGGAAATGTCGATGGGTCGAGTTGAGGTCATTTTCTTTGTTATCCTCAGCCCTACAAAGTTATTGGCCCAGCCGAGTTCGCTCAAAATTTCCCGATACCAAAATTCGCCTTTGTTCTCACTTTTACTACAAAACTCCAATTAAGCTAAATTTTAACTGTCCCCCCCCCAAAAAAACTGCTGGCCCAAAACACTGACATTTCAGTCACGTGGTATGTATAGCAACCTAATTTTTGACACGGGCCATAGTTTTCTTTATTTTTTGTTGGAAAAAAATGGAATTTGCCCATAGTTTTCTTTTGGACAAACAGCACATAGTTTCATATCAATAAAATATGAACAACTACAATCTTATTTAACATTTGTACTTATTTATCAAAAGAATGAATATATAATACATAGTAGTGGGATCCGCATATTATATGATTTTTTTAATAAAAAAACTAAGAGAAGGAAAGAATAAAAGAAGAGTAAAGTGCAAAAAAAACTTGAAACATTGTCCAACTGACACTGATTGGAAAATTCTTATAATACTGTTTTATATGATTTGTATAAAATCTTTTATTTTTATTACAAGTTAAAAAAGGGTGATGTTGTATCCTCCGATCAATTCTTTCAATATTCTATAGAGTAAATATTAAACAAAAAATCAATGTATTAAATATTTTAATAGCATAAAATAATCAATCCTTTCTTTAATTAACAATTAAGAAAACATAAAAAGATATTGTAAATTTGTATATATTTATATATATATATATAATATGAGGACAAGTTTTAATACTTTGTTAGTTATAGTTTTGAATATGAAAAAAGGTTCTTTACATATGTAAAAATATAAGATTGTGTATAATATTTTTTTTCTTATCTTCACATAATTGAGTAACCTCTAGAAAATGGAATATATAATTTTTTATATATATTAATTTTTAAATCATATCAGTCATACTTTTCTTTTATAATTTTATTGGTGATATTGTTTTTTTTTTTTGCACTATACAGTATAATTTCTCACGTGGAAATGATGGCGTGGCAATTGACAACGGTGCCGCATCAAGGGTTCTGACAAAGCATCCAATGGAAAGCATCTGAGAGGAAGCCAAAAATGACAATAGGAAAGAAAGTCTTTTTGTCTTGTTACTCATCTTTCCAAAAGAAAGAAAACGATTAAATAAATGAAAACTAATAAAGAGAAGAATAACTCTATTTGTCTTAAGTACATAAAAAAAACTCAATTTGTCTATGACATTTATTATTACTTTTTTATTTATTAAATATAAAATATAAAATATTTTTAATATTAAATACATTTTTATTTTTATTTAATATATTTTCTTAAAAAATATATATCTTTCATAAGGCAATCTTTATAATTATTTGTTTTATTATTTTTTTCACAAGTCAAATATCACGTGTTGTTTGATCAATTGAATTAAATATTAATTTTATTTACTATACATAACTGTCAATTACTTAAGAGAAATTTGTATGAAATGAAAATCAAATAAAATTTATCGACTTAAAAAAACATTTTTTCTCATATAAATTCAACAAAATTTTACATTATATCTTCAATATTATGAGTATTTTTTACTGCTCTTTAGAATTATTATAAATAATAATTTTTATATTTAACCATACTCATATTGAATATCGTTGACTGAGGTGAAATGATTTCACATAATTAATCCACATAATGCTTTCTTTTTATAGAAAGATATAGTAAAATTACTGCGACGAAAAATTTAAGGATAAAGATGGAAGGACGTGAAGGTTCACTATAAATAACGTACACTCTCCCACACCGAAATGGCAGCCATTGCTACCATTTTCGTTTCTTTCACACCCAATTCGCCTTCTCCGTTTCTCACTAGACTCACATCGCGCCTCTATTTCGCTACATTCCCTCTGCGTTCTCCAACGAGGAAACTCATGTCGCACTCTCTCGCACGTGCCACTCTTGGTCTCACACACCCTTCTAATATCGATACCCCCAAGGTCAGTCTAAACTCGTTAACTACTTTCTCTCATTCAATCTTCCGTGCCCATGTTGTTTAACTCTTTATATGCTTTAACGATTTAAAAAGTTAATAACTTGTTGATTTTCTCGTTATGGGGGTTTACTTTTGAATTTGACTTTTTTTGGGGTGCCTGATTGGATTTAAAATGTATTGGTGTATGTGTTTGTTTATTGATGTGATGCTGAAAATGGGTTTTATGTGTTTGTGAAAATTCCTGGAAGATCTCTTTTGGTGCTAAGGATGTTGATGTGACGGAATGGAAAGGGGACATTCTGGCAGTGGGTGTAACGGAAAAAGATTTGGCTAGAGATGCAAACTCGAAGTTTGAGAATGTGATTTTGAGCAAGATTGACTCAAAGTTGGGTGGTTTATTAGCAGAAGCCTCTTCTGAAGAAGATTTCTCTGGCAAAGTTGGTCAGTCAACTGTTCTTAGAATTACAGGACTTGGATCAAAAAGGGTTGGATTGATTGGTCTTGGTCAGTCACCTTCCACTCCTGCACCTTTGAAGAGTCTTGGCGAGGCCATTGTGGTGGCTGCCAAGTCTTCTCAAGCAAGCAGTGTTGCTGTTGTTCTTGCCTCTTCTGAAGGACTCTCTGCACAATCAAAGCTTAGCACTGCTTATGCAATTGCTTCTGGTATTGAATTTGTGGTTTATATTTGTTTGATATGTATAGAAGCTTGTGATTTGTAGTTATGCTTGACAATGTGTGGGCTTGAAACGTGGCAGGGGCTGTGCTGGGATTATTTGAAGATAATAGATACAAGTCAGAAGCAAAGAAATCAACACTAAGGTCCATTGACATTATTGGTCTTGGGACGGGACCTGAACTGGAGAAGAAACTGAAGTATGCAGGAGATGTTTCTTCCGGAATTATCTTTGGAAGGAAGCTTGTAAATTCTCCTGCTAATGTGCTCACACCAGGTTCATATGACACTTTGAATGTATATGATATGATATATTGTTCCTAGTTCTTGCAGTTGTTTGGCGGGCAGTTGGAAAATTTCATATCGGTGAGGGAATTGTGCTTCTCTAAATTTGATCTGTGCTTGATGATTTGTTTACCTCAGGGGTGTTGGCAGAAGAGGCAGCTAAGATTGCTTCCACCTACAGTGATGTTTTCACTGCTAAAATATTAAATGCTGAGCAATGTGCAGAATTGAAAATGGGATCCTATCTGGGTGTTGCTGCAGCCTCGGCTAATCCTCCTCATTTTATCCATCTATGTTACAAACCTCTAAGTGGACCTGTCAATGTCAAGTTGGCTTTAGTTGGAAAAGGTTTGACTTTTGACAGGTAAACAGGTGGCCTGTTTATTTATAACTCAATTAGAGTGATCAATTTGAAATGGGATTTCCCTAGTGTGTTATCCATGGTTTTGGTTTTTGGTGTTATAAATTCAATCTGGTATGACATTATTAGAACTTCAATTCCTTATGATGTTGTAACTTCATAACTGGGATTTTCCCTTGTGATCAATTGTGGTTTGATTTAAGTATTATAACTACAATTAGAGAGTGATCAATCTGAAATGTGATTTCCATGTTTGGCAAGCCATTTTAGTTAACTCATAGCTTATTTAACTAGTTCATAAGCTTATAAATAGACATGGACCACAAGTTAAAAGTCTTATCATTTTTATTTATTCTTATTTAATATAATTAAATATTCATGATTATAATGAAAACATCTATTAATCTCTTTGATTTATTTTCTTATGTTGTCTGCATATTATTAGTGGTGGCTACAACATCAAGACTGGACCTGGCTGTTCAATTGAGCTCATGAAATTTGATATGGGTGGTTCAGCAGCAGTTTTAGGAACAGCAAAAGCTCTTGGTCAAACCAAACCTCTTGGGGTGGAGGTCAGTCATTTATGTCATTGGTCATCACTTTTTCTTTGCATAGAATATCATTTTGTTTGATTGATTAGCATTTGGTATCCTATGTCTTTCTATCTTTCAATGTTATGTCAAGGCTTTACTTAGGGGTGGTGATGGATGGGATATGGCAAATCATGGGTTCATATGTTTAAAACCAATTGCGATTTCTGTCTCAGGCTCAGCTAATGTTTTCCGTAATGAACCTATGGAATATCAGTTTTCATTTCTTTTCTGGTGGCTAATTTGTTTAGAGTTCTGATGGATATTGTGTAGTGTCTTTTGTGGTAATAATAATGGATGCAATACCCAGATTAAAAATCCTACATGTGCAGGTTCATTTTATAGTTGCAGCTTGTGAGAATATGATAAGTGGAACAGGTATGAGGCCTGGAGATATTGTCACAGCTTCAAATGGAAAGACTATAGAGGTGAGGATTTAATATTTTTTATTTGTAAATTTTGTACGTTAAATTTAAATTTTTTTGCGATATGACTCATAGTATTTGGTGGATTTTGTTTCTGTTTCAACCATTACTTTGCTGTATTTATTTTTTGCAAACAAACATATTATATGGTCCAATGGTATTTCTTATATAATGAAAATGTAATTTGTGCTTATTGGAATATTTAATTCGAAGTTCAAACATTTGAGTGAAATGCATAAGTTATTTCATTTTGAGGAAAGTTTTCCTTCAATCGTTTACGATGTCTTGGGATGGAAACTATGACTAACATTTTCAGTCTATCTGTATTGCAAATCTGTTTTGTGCTACATCTGGTACTAATAAATATAAATATATGTATACAATGAAACTGAAAATCAATTAATTGGAGTTTTGGCCTCGATGATTTATTTAATAGAACATGTGTAGTACTTTACCTTGTTTTTGTACTGAGGATTTGATAGGCTTAACATCTTCCGTAGGTTAACAACACTGATGCTGAAGGTAGACTTACCCTGGCAGATGCTCTGGTATATGCTTGTAACCAAGGTGTTGAAAAGGTATAACAGTATACAGCTATGCATTTGCTTCTTTCTATACCTGTAATATGCCCATAAATCATAAAAACTCTAGGCCTCCCACCCAAAAGATTTGCTTAGCATTTAAAATTGTATTTGTATGTTTGATAGAGTTGGTGATTAATTATTTTTCTAACAAGAATTAGAGAAATTGTGAGAACCATTCTAATTTGTCTGGCTCAATTAAAATATTTGATAAATTTATACAATTGTTGTTCTTTAAAAATGAGGACGACCCCTGACACAACGGTAAAGTTGTATCTTGGTGACCTGTTAGTCATGGATTCGAATCTGGAAAGTCTCTTTGCATATGTAAGGATACGGTTGCATACAATATCCCTCCCCCTTACCTGCACATAGCGTGGAGCCTCTGGGCAATGAGATATGGAGTTATTCTTTAAAAATATATGGGGGTAAGTTCAGTTATTTATAGTTTATTCAAAGATTGCAGAAAAGTGCTGACTTTGGGCATTTTGGATTTACACACTTGTACTCCATTGTCTTCATATTTTGGTTTATGGTTTCAATTCACATAAGCTTAAAAATTGTTTCTTAGGTGTATGGTTTGTTTTTAGAATGGTGCTAATGGATTGGTCAATTGTTCTTTCAGATTATTGACTTGGCAACCTTGACTGGGGCTTGCGTTGTTGCTCTTGGACCCTCAATTGCTGGTAATTATAAACTAAAATTCTATTATATCAAGTATGAATCTGAGCTTTTTTTAAGACCATATACCAATATTTGCTTGTGAGAAACGCAAAAGGGCCCAATATTTTAGTCAGCACCGAAAGCACTTAGCATTTGTATAAGCTCTGGTAGAGGCTGGACCTGAAAGATATATCTGTGAAAATGCTTGAGTCCTGATTACTATTGCAAACTATTGTTTTTTGAAGGTGTCTTTACACCCAGTGATGACCTAGCAAAGGAAGTTTTTGAAGCTTCTGATGTGAGTGGGGAGAAACTATGGCGGCTGCCATTAGAGGAAAGTTACTGGGAAACAATGAAATCAGGAGTTGCTGATATGTTGAACACTGGTGGTCGACAAGGTGGTGCTATTGTTGCTGCTCTCTTCCTGAAACAGGTATGCACTTAATCATGATATAAATCATGTTGTTCTTAATTTTTTTTCTCCTCGAACTTATTAGGAAGTTATGGCTTATGACCATGGAAGTTTAATAATGTCTTAATGATATACTGTTATTTTCTCGCTCCATGTTTCTCCAAGTGATTGTGTTTCATGCAAACTTTTATAGCCGACAAGCAGTGTTCCACATAAAGTGTGTGCACTGGTGCATGAACTATCCTAATTTGAAGTTTAAAAAAATCCTGTGAAACCATTTATTTAAGGAGAATTATTGTAGGAAACAAATAGCTGCATTGTAAATATGAAAGTGTGTTTCTTAGGTGTCTTGCTTCTTGTTGTATAGTTCCACTGCACATTCGTGTTAGCGGTTCCTGAAACAATTTTCCTTTTCAGTTTGTTGATGAAAAGGTTCAATGGATGCACATTGACATGGCTGGTCCTGTGTGGAATGATAAGAAGCGTTCAGCAACAGGATTTGGCGTTGCTACTTTAGTGGAATGGGTTTTGAAAAACGCCTCAAATGCCAACTGAATATTCAAATCTTGTTACATCGTATGTGAAACACAGGATGAGATAAACTCATCATGTGATGTTTCTGCTTCAATGGGGTTCGGTTTTATGAATAAGTTATTTAAAGGGATGGAAAATGTGGTAAGCTGAGGCATTTTTTAGTGTATTCAAACTTTTTTCTAGATACAAAAAACAATCTTTTTGTTTTTTCACATTTACCAGTAATCCAGTTTGCCTCTCATAGTTTGTTTTATTTATATTTTTCCCTCGGCTTTCGCAATTGTAATACTAGTATCCTATGTAAAATTGTAGCCTTATGCTATGCCTTTAAAAAAAGTAATCAAATGGATTCATTCTGGGGGCTATGCATGGTGATTTAGGAAAAACATGATTTGGAGGTAAAGAAAGAGACATTTTTGTGATGTGATGTTATTTTTCAATTTGAATAACACTAATGAGAGAACTAGAGAAGTGATACGCATATTATATTTTTCACCTATATTCTTTTTTTTTTTTCAAATATAAAAGACAATTTAGAACTCAGAAGGGTAATACGTGATGTTACCATTAAAGAACTGGCCTATTTGGTATGCAAATTAATTGTTTGTGTATAATAGTACCTTTTTTTTTTTTTTTTT
>PYAF01000424.1:993348-1038733 GCA_007407185.1 Glycine tomentella
AAAAAAAAAAAAAGCATTTTTGTTCTTCTAATATAAGGTTGTACTTGTTTTATTGTTCTTAATTATTTTATTATTATTTTGATTCATATATATTTTTTGTTTATTTGGGTTATTCTCACTGTAAAGTGGTAACTAACAGAAATTAGGAAAAATACTAAAATCAAAAGTCTTCCAATATAAAAATGACATAAAAATTTAAAATTTGACAGCAATTGAAATAAGTAATATCAAGAAAGAAAATTACCTTATTTTAATACAAAATAAAATAAGGAAATTTTTTTAGAAAGACAAAACAATTAAGTCCGTCTCTTTATTATTTTGGACGGCAGGTAAAGTAGATCTTGGAAATGAAAGAAGGCATGGCATAGGAAGGACAAAATAACATTTTTGCTCTATTTATATTTTAGTACTGTATCATTTTTTGGTATATTAAGTTTTAAAAATTATATTTTGGTCTTTTATATTTTATATTTTCAAAAGTTCTATTTTAGTATGTTAAGTTTTAAAAGTTTCATTTTGACTCTTTATATATTTAAACGTTTTATTTTGATCTTTTATGTTTTCGATTTATTTATTTTGGTCATTTATTCTAATTTTATTGACAAATATTGTTGTTCTATTAAATTTTAAAATAATTAATTTAAAATGATAATGACTAAAATCGGCATTATCTTTAAAATGAATATCTACTTTTCAACCTCTATCATCTTTTACAAACTCAATAACCAACAAAACAAAACACAACCATTGTCTACTTGAATAGTCAACCTTCGTAGCAATACATCCATCATCAACAAATAAAACCTAATATCAATATAGATTAGAAACATTGAGTCTCAACGATGATAAAAAACTTTAAATCTAATATCATGGTGGTAATTTGAAATCTTCCTTTTATTTTTAGTTGTCACTATTTAAAATTAATTACTTTAAAATTTTAAATTTAACATAATACTAACTTTTATTAATTAATGAAAATTTTAAAAAAATATGAAAACAAAATTTTCAAAAACATAAAAGAAAACAATAAAAATTTAATATATCAAAACAAAACTTTCTAAACACATCAAAATAAAATTTCAAAAATATAATTTAATATATCAAAATAAAATAATACTAAAATATAATGAATCAAAAAAGTTACATTTTAATCAAAGAAAGGGGACATATCCTTGGACCTTGGATTTTGGGGTGTACCTCACCTCACACAAACTTCACACCTACCAATATTAGAAAAGAAAAAAAGAAAAAGAAAAAGATCTCCCTTTTTTGTCTGTCTGGTGTTTTTGGTTGAAAAAGGGTGCTTCCATGACAAAGATTATAATATACATAAGACCATGACAACCTTTTCAACATTTGTTCTTTCTTCAAGCATTTGTTATTCTTTCGATCAGATATGAAGTAAAGAGAAGGGAAAGGAGAGAGATAGAGAGAGAAGAAAAATGAGTGTATCATTGACTGTGATGACCTTCAATCTCCATGATGATGAGCCACAAGACAGTCCTAATTCGTGGGAGAAGAGAAGGGATATGTGCATAAGCGTTATTACCAGTTACTCACCCATCATCCTCTGTACCCAACAAGGTTTCTCTTCTTAATTTGCATTTGGGGTTGCTAAATATGCTTCCTTTGCTGCTTCTTTCTGCGATTTCGGTCTTGATCCCTCTGGATGAAACTTGCTAGATGGTTATGAAGTTTTTGTCTGTTTACCATCAGATTGATTGATCTGTTTTTGTTTGTTTTGTCCTTTGGTTATTATGATTCAATTTATTTATCCCCTTTTTTTCTGTTTTATTTTTCATCTGGATTCAGGAGTGAAAGCACAATTAGATTTTCTCCAGCAGGGTTTGCCAGGTGAAGTACCTTTTGAATAAGTTGTTCTTCAGTTTCTGAAAAGATTCATTTATGGTCCTCAAATTCATTACATGCATAATGTAGTCACTAGCATATTTTGTATCTTATTTGACATAATGTATGTGCCATAGGCCATACATAGCCTTGGCCTTGTTGAAGGATTATATGACATGGTGCTGGTTATGAAGAGAAATATCTCAATAAGGTGCTGTTATCCATCATGTTGCTTAAAATCTGCTTGAATGTTAAGTAAACTAATGCTTGCTATGCAGATGTTCTTATGTGATGCCTGTCAAATAGATTATTTGGTGGTGTTAAAATGAGTGCGTAGTGCATTCAAAAATGTCAAAAGATTAGATAAACTAAGATTCTAACTAGAATAAGAATCTAAATCTGTAAATAGGCTGATGCACTCAAAGTTGTTATGTTTATATACAGGGAGAAAGTGGGAGAGAAGTGTTGTGGAAAACTTTGTTAGGATTTCACTAGTTATAAAATGTCAAAATGATCAAAATATCTGAAATGCCAGTCTGCTAAGCCAACAATCTTGCAGTGATAAGTGTACGCATGGCTATGCTATGTACTAGTAGTTTCTGGAAAGAATTCTATTTTTCTCTATTGACTATCCTTTTTTCTTTTACTGTTTAGTCCCTTTAGTTTGAACATGTTGTAAATTTTTAGCTCAAATTGACTGGCTTCCTTTGCTAATGAACATGAAATATGAATTAATGTTAAAGCTGGCTTCCAAACTACTTCATAAAATTGTTCTGCAAGAAAAGCAAGTGATGCATGGAGTCCTAGGAGACATATGGAAATACCATTATCATGACATTGTGGTTATCAATCATACTTGCCAACTTAGTGAAACCTGGTGATCACTGGGAAACTAGCTATAGTAAGGAAAAAGAATGCTCTTGACAAGAATGATACCTATGATTTTGTCTTTCCTTCACTTGTGAAAATCTTGCTTGGATGGGTTGAGCTTACAAGATAAAATGCAACTCTGATGGTGTTTACAAAAGGGCTTTTATTTTAATATCAGTGGTAGTGCTTGTTGCTCAAGGCAATGAAAAAGGGTATGGTATTTATTAAGTGGAGACTTCATTTTCAATCCTATTATTAGGAAGGGTTCTATTTTCTGTTCAGCACTGGCTCAAGTTACTGTTAGACGTTATAATTAATTCGCTTCACTTCGTTACATTTTTCTTTCTAATGGCAGGACTTGTCTTTTATATAGACAATTCCAATCATCCCCTTTTTGTGCTTAATATTTCTCTGTTTCTAAATGGATACTTTTACTTTGATTAAAAAATCTCAGGTTATGATCAATTTGGGATATCACGGAAAGGGCCCCAAGACACTACTGACGAGCATTGCACTATCTTCTATGATAAGGAAAAGGTATTATGAGATAGTTTCAGTGTTATCTGGTATTATTTTTTATTTAACTGATTAAAGAAATGATTGGTTTACTGATATTTTTCCCCTTAAATAAAGGTCGAGCTTCTAGAAGGTGGAACCTTTTGGTTGTCTGAATCTCCCTCTGTACCTGGAAGCATTTCATGGGGTTCTGAAGTTCCTTGCATTGCAACATGGGCTATATCCTTCTGATTTAGAAAAGAAATCATAGCTTCAATTGTTTTCAAACTGTGTTTTACGTTTGTTGCACAACCTTTGGATCACTTGGTTCCTTGACATGATGTCCACACATTTCAACTGAAAGGTGTTGAGCCTCCTGGATTCTCATTTCAGATAGTAAACACAAACATGGATGAGTTTAGTCCTCGTGCCCGTAGGCGAAGTGCTTTACTTACATGGCAGCACATTGCATCCTTACCCCCTACCCTACCGGTTGTGTACTGTGGAGGTTTCAATACACAAAAGGAATCAACTACTGGACGCTTTCTTCTTGGAAGATCAAGGTAGTTTCTTATTACATATACATATATTTCCAATTGTTTGAAATTATCAATTTCAAGTTTATATCATGTTACTGTTATGAACTCAAGCTCATATTTCCTTTAGTGCTTGGCCACCTATTTTGTTATTCATTTACACCGTTTATTTACATAATCGAGTGCAGAGAGCATGGTGTTGTTGGGGATATGAGGGATGCATGGCCTAGTGCTCGTGTGAGGAAAAATGTTTCCCTAATCCACACTTATCATGGATTCAAGGGTACTTTTTTCTGTGCTTATAGACTGCCATTCTGTTTTTTAAGTATAATATGACTGCTATTATTGAGTATTATCCTTCTGGTGCTGTTAGGTGACAAACAAGGAACCCTTGAATTCCTCAAGTTAATTTTTAGAGCTCTCTGCCTCTGCTGGGATCGCCAAACACAGGATCTTCACATTGATTGGATCCTTTTCAGAGGTAGATCTCTGATTCCGGTTTCTTGTGAAGTGGTAAATGATAATATTGATGGGTATTATCCATCATCTCATTTTCCTATATTCGCCGAGTTTATGCTTCCTCGCACTGTAAGAATGCTAGAATCCCCTGTACAAGAAGATAGCTAAATTCTTTTTTCTTGCCATATCTGGTGCTTCCCTTGTGGTGCTCTTTTTCTCCTTTTTATAGCTGTGTCCATCATGAATGCCTTTTGTAGGTAAATTGGGGTTTGTTTGTACTTTGTTGGGGTATTGAGGGGAGGGAAGAGTTTGAAGCATGCTTTATGTGTTTCTGAAAAATGTGGACACATCATTGTCAGCAAAATTTGTTAGCTGCATACTGCCCCCATAATTGAGGATCATGTATTGAAACATATTTAATTTGTTCATGCTGTTTCTTTCTCAAATGCACTTATAAATTTGATTTAGGAATGTTCCGATATTTTACATTTATGACATCTAATCTGTGTGACCACTTCCGAACGTGAATTAAATTACATTAAAAAGTTTGTTAGTGCATTTTTAGACTATATCTGGACTTCCCACCACTAAATCAGCTCTTGGAATTTTTGATTGAATTATATTGACACAACTTTGTCCTTGAAGTTTGAAGGGACGTGTCATGTGTATACTAATGTTTTCAGATTCGTCATATAAGCATCATGACTAGTTTTTTCTTTTCTTCTTTTATCCATGTCATTGAATACTAACGATTTGATAATGATTTGTTTCTAGTTTCATAAGTAAAATTAAATTTATTCCACCAAATATAGAATAAACTAGGAATTATAAATTGGCAAAATAATGACTAATTTTCAGCAATAAAAAAAATAAGGAATTAAAAATAAGCAAAAAAACTTAGAACTAAAAATATTGATAGAAAATTAATAAAAAAGCTATATACAAAAATTTTTGAAGCACTAAAAATTGAAATCTAAAAAATTTGAGGGACTAAAAATTTAATTAATTCTTACAATATTGTGTAAGTTATGAGAGAAAATTTTCACTTGTAAGTGGATTTAAAATATTATACATTAAAATGACTTGTTTGGGGATTAAATTTTAATAATTTTAAAACAAAATAAAGAAATATCAAATAATACTTGAAATATTATGTATTATTTGATTTGAATTGAATCAATTTTTAAAATTGCATTTTAAATTCGATCCAATCAAACAACAAAATTTTGAGTTTTGCCATCTTCAACATTAGATATAACTTTTTTGTCAAAAAAAAAAAAATAGATATAACTTTCAAGGTATAATTACAAAAATAGAAAAAAAAAAATCACTTATTAGCCAATCCATGATCAGAAGTGTTCGAGTTAATTCGAAGGATGAGAATCGAGTTTGAGTGGAGCCACATTTTAACTTGAACGAATTGTTCCAAACATTATTCTAAACCACCAGCCAATCATTAACTTCAATTAATGTAATGAACACGAGTGGGTGGATGATTCGTTAATCACCGTTGAAACTACGTGATCCGTTCAGTGCCGCACGTCATGATATTGATTTCATTCATAGTCATGCATGGTTTAGAAATGTCTCACAAATCCTCAATATTTTTGTGTCTCAACTACTTTTTAAAAAAACAACCTTTGCATTTCAACGAACAAAGCAATAAAAATTGACACACACAAAAAAATCACAAACAGAACAGAACAGGGGAAGAGAAAGAGAGCGGGTGGAGCGTGTTTGTTTGAAAACAATGGCGAGAGAGCCTCCTGCTCGTGACCTATGCCTCTGTGTGTGCATTTGCATTCTACTCATTGCCAACCAAAGTACCTGTTTTTACCTACCTGGTGTTGCACCTGAGGATTTCTGGAAGGTCATTACATTTCTTGTTTTCCTTCAAAATCTATTTTCTTTTTGAGTATTTTAAGCATGTTCATTCATTTCTCATTGAATTTCATGTTAGATCAGTGATGGGTCATGTTGGTTTTATGCTTTCTGTAACCCTTCTTTTTTACCTTGTTGGTTTTTGATCCTTGCTTGATCCTCTTGATTCATTTTCATTTGATGAGGGGATGAGTAATTTGAATTCTGTGTGATTTTGATGAGTAATCAGAATCACATTAATCCTGATTCCATCATGAAATGCCAATGCCAACTATTGTGGGAGTTGTAGGAATAAGGCGTGTGTGAAACTTTGCATAACTATATATGTTTGCCATTATGTGATTGCACCAAAAATTTGCATTTCCTAGACAATAACATAGTTGACAGCTTATTCTCCTAATTCAATCAATGCATTGGTGATCAACCAGAGAAACAGGCCATGACTTTTCCTAATTTGTAACATTTGTTTATTATATTGTGTTCATTGGTGACAGGGAGATCCGTTGAAGGTGAAAGTGAACAAACTGACTTCCACAAAAACACAGCTGCCTTACTCATACTATTCACTGCCTTATTGCCGGCCAACACACATTTTTGACAGTGCAGAAAATCTGGGGGAAGTTCTCCGGGGAGACCGCATTGAAAACTCTCCCTATGTGGTTGGTTTATTAAATCTTTCGGACAGGTTCCAACTTTCCACCTTATGTTTAGTATGTTTCACTACTAAAATATTGAAACTTTTAAATTTTCCAGTTTAAAATGAGAGAACCACAGCTGTGCAATGTTGCTTGTCGTCTAATTCTTGATGAAAAAACAGCCAAAGAGTTCAAGGAAATGATAGATGATGAGTATCGGGTGAACATGTGAGGCACTAATGACCCTGAAGCTTATATCTCATGCAACTTTCTCGCAATAATGTCTCTGATAAAAGGATATTTTATCCTTGCATTGTTGCAGGATTTTAGACAATCTTCCTTTGGTTGTTCCTATAAGAAGGCTTGATCAGGAATCCTCCGTGGTGTATCTGCATGGCTTCCTTGTCGGTCTTAAGGGACAATATTCTGGAGTATGTACAAGCTTGCTGAGTGCTGCGCATAAATTTATAATCATTATTTTGATTTCTTTTTGACCTCTTGTTGACAGATCAAAGAGGACAAGTATTTTATTCACAACCACTTAGCATTTGTGGTTAAGTATCATACTGATCCAGAATTAGAGTTGTCAAGGATTGTAGGATTTGAGGTTACACCATTCAGGTTGTATTATAATTCTTTTCCCCCTGGTTTTTAATATAGTTTTGTACTTATCTATTAATCTCATGGTTAGTAATAATTGTACATTGAAATGATTCCTATGAATTCAGTGTAAAGCATGAATATGAAGGTAAATGGAATAAGAATACCCGCTTAACTACCTGTGATCCCCATGCAAAAAAGCTAGTCACCAGCTCTGAATCTCCTCAAGAGGTTGAATACAAGAAGGAAATCATTTTTACCTATGATGTTGAGTTTGAGGTTAGTTACTACAATTTGTAGCAATTAAATTACCAAAGTGACACTAAGAATTGGATTTAGATGTTGATTTTTTTTTTACCTTATAGGCAAGTGATGTGAAGTGGGCATATCGCTGGGATACCTATCTTCTTATGGCTGATGACCAGATTCACTGGTTTTCAATTGTCAATTCTTTGATGATTGTACTCTTCCTTTCGGGCATGGTGGCTATGATAATGCTGCGGACACTCTACCGCGATATCTCCAAGTACAATCAACTAGAGACACAAGAAGAAGCACAAGTAGAGAAAGGATGGAAACTTGTCCATGGGGATGTATTCAGGCCTCCATCAAACTCAGATTTACTCTGTGTATATGTTGGAACAGGTGTTCAGTTTTTCGGAATGATTCTTGTCACCATGATGTTTGCTGCCCTTGGATTTCTGTCTCCCTCAAATAGAGGAGGGTTGATGACAGCCATGCTCTTGCTCTGGGTATTTATGGGACTGTTTGCTGGATATGCTTCGGCACGTCTCTATAAGATGTTCAAGGGAACAGAATGGAAGAAAATCTCATTAGGCACAGCCTTTATATTTCCTGCCACTGCCTTTGCTGTATTCTTTGTCCTAAATGCTCTAATTTGGGGGCAGAGGTCTTCTGGGGCTGTGCCATTTCAAACAATGTTTGCGCTTCTTTTGTTATGGTTTGGCATCTCATTTCCACTTGTGTTAGTTGGTGGTTTTGTTGGGTTTAATAAGAAGCCAGCAATTGAGGATCCTGTGAAGACAAACAAGATAGCTAGGCAGATTCCAAAGCAGGCTTGGTACATGAATCATGTCTGCTCTATTCTAATAGGAGGCATACTCCCATTTGGTGCAGTCTTCATTGAGCTTTTCTTCATCCTCACATCAATCTGGTTACATCAGTTTTATTATATATTTGGTTTCCTCTTCATCGTATTCATCATCCTCATTATCACCTGTGCTGAGATCACAATTGTGCTCTGCTACTTTCAGCTGTGTAGTGAGGACTACAATTGGTGGTGGAGGTCGTATCTGACTTCAGGTTCCTCTGCACTCTACCTTTTCCTATATGCTGTTTTTTACTTCTTCACAAAACTTGAAATCTCAAAACCAATATCTGGAATTTTGTACTTCGGGTACATGCTGCTGCTTTCGTATACTTTCTTTGTGTTGACCGGTACAATTGGTTTCTATGCATGCTTCTGGTTCACAAGGCTGATCTATTCGTCGGTGAAAATTGACTGAACCTTGCCAAATTTTAGTCTCATGGTTTCAGTTCTAAGTTGAAGAACAGAACTTTAGTCTCCTCTACCTAGGATATTTTGTAGTTCTGATTTTTGTATCAAGTCATCAAATGTATTTTCATAGTATCCAATTTTGTATTCTTCCTTGGTGTCCTTGAATATTCTCATTGTTTTGGGCACATTCACAAGGACTATTGAGCAATTTATCTGTCCTCAATGCTTATCTTGGAAAAAGTTAATCTAAGTACTAAATGTAAACCTTGGTTTAGATCCTGTATTAAAATATAAAATCACTTCTTTTTGTCAATTAGAAATTTGTTATAAATATTGCAATCTATGTCAGTACTTTTACTTGAATATTTCTGATAGACACCTGCATGGTTTCCCTTGTATATGCTATGCTCCGTATTACGAAATGAACCAGTCCAAAACTTGAATTGGCTTGTGTTCCTGTTCATCTTAGACGTAGTAGTCAACTGTACGGATGCAAAAACCACGTTAGAATTTAAGGAGGCATAACCTCCAATTTGCCTAGCTATCATCATCTTGAATTATACTGAAAATGATTCCAGTGGAAAACCACACGCATAAGAGCAAGTCGTTAAGAAATGGAGCAAAGAAAGCGGCTTCAAAAGAAAAGCCCCAGTTACAGTCCAACCAAAAGGATACGAGTAACCAAAAGTACGGTGATACTGAGAATAAATCGTCTCACAATTCCGAAAAAAGACAAAGCCATCATAGCATAGGATTTACTTCGTCGCTCTGCTCCCTGATACCAGAGAGACTTTCTTACTAAAAAAAAAAGAGCTGTGGTTGGTTGTTATGTGGATGACAAATAAGACAGACCTTGATTCTGCCAACCAGTAACTATATAACTTCAATAATAAACTTGAGAGTAGTACATAAGTTTACATGCTCGGTGGCCGACAGCCAAGTTGGCTTAATGTATAATACTATAAATTTACAAGGACACAGATGAAGAGTCATAACAAGTCTTGAAACCCTTACAACTGTAACCAGGATAATTGTATAATACATTGCTTTCGACCTTTCTTCACAAATTCAATCATAATAGTCAACGAAAACAAGCATTTTAAGAGAGTAGTTACACATGAAAATTTTAGTCAGCATCATCTGCAGAGAAGTCAGGCTCAGGGGGTTTCTGTAGTTTCACTAACTCCCTGGCAGTCTTGGCAAGTCGATTGCGATGAACACCACGTAGAGTGTGCGCAGCAAACTTTGAGGCTAATAAGGCAGCACCAAAGCTGTAGGAACTGCCACCAACATTTTCATGAGTCCCGTCTGACTCATCTTCCTTTTGACGAAGCTTCATAATTTTCTTTTTTGAATACCGACGCCATGCTGCTTGAATAAAGCATGCAGCCCAGGTCCTCCATTGTTGGGAGTAAAAACGGAAAGTGTGTTGAACCTGTCTACTGTGAAGGCGCCTAAACTGACTAGCAACAAATTTTAACTCATCAGCAGTTAAGGCAAAAGCCTCAACCTCCATTAATGCCTTAACTGTTCTAGTAGAAGATGGAAGATTAGAACCAGATTTGGGATCCAGGGCCCAGGTTAAAAGCTCCTCCCCACAGAAGTCAGCCTCTTTTAGAAAACCACGGTTGAAAAATCCACTCCTCCCACCATCTGTGGTAACACTCTCAAGGCGACCACGTATGATGAACAACATCTCATCAACTGGATCTCCTTCCCGAACAATGTAAGTATTCTCTGTAAATAAACATGGTTTCAGTCTCTCACATATGGCATCAAGCAATCTCTCATCCATACTCTCAAATAGTGGAACCTACAAATCCATGAAAAGCAATCAATGAAATTATCAAACTCAGATGCTCAAACATAATTTGATAAGTTAATCCAAGAGACATCAATTCCAAAAAATCTCAGAGAGAGGCCTCTGCATGATGTAATTCTAAAAGAATTTGAAAAGCCAATCTAGAGAGTCAGCGAAATAGAGAAGAACCAAATAGTTGTCCTTGTGCAAAAGGACCAATTACACATAACCTGGGGTGGTTGTTTTGCTGTAAATACTATAACCACTAACCATAAATATTGAACTGATTACCACAAGTTTATTCTTTTAAGTATAATAAGTTGGTCCTTAATTTTTCAGAGAAAAGAGTGGTCTTATTTAGTTGCGCATTTCAGATAGGGGGCCTTCTTGGTAGTTGGTATTTTGTTTATTTTCAAGTGTTTGAAAACATACCCTCCTCACTAAGGCCAAACAGAGATGACGCTTAATATCTCTCCGAAGATCCTTTGGTAGACTCTGAACTAAATTTTCTTCATCTACACCACGCGTTGCCAGCCACTTATATTGGTCATACCGTCTCACACGCTCTCTAAGATCTTGTGGGAGTAAGCGATGGTGCATCCACTGTTCTGAATCACGCCTTTTGACTCTCATTTCCTCAAGCCTAATGGTGAGAGACTGAAGATATGTCTGTAATCATGGGAAAAGACAGAGATCTCAGTATCAACTATCAAATACAAATAATCTTCTCTGTCATACATTAGGAAATAAACTTCACACCTATTTATTTGCAAGGCCATTCTGCGAGAACAAGTAACAATATTTTGAACTTAAAAATATGAAGTGCTCGCTGCACACTATCAGTGTGTCCATGTGAATGTACAATTGATTTAATTTGGTGTGCTTGAATAAGCTTATCCAGAAATACTTTTAGGAGAATAAAATACGAAAAAATTGAAATGAGTTTCTTCATAAGCTAAATTAGCTTATGCATAAGTTAAAAATAGTCTTTTAGAAAAACTATGAGAGAGCTTCTACAAAATAGCTTATGAAGAAGCTCATTTCATTTTTTCTTCGTATTTTCTTCTCTAGAAGTCCTTTTGAAGAAGTTTATCCAAACAGGCCCATAATGCATAACCATATTAGTTCTTAGATCTCTCTTGACAGGAACAGGTTCAGTTCTCAACTATGAAGCACATATGTTGACCCTGACATATAAGGAGTGTGTTAGGTGAAAGTGTGAGAGCATGAGAAGAGTTAATCTTGACAATTTAACTTTACATGGAAAGTCAAGTTTAGGGGTCAGTTTGTTTAACCTTAAATAAGTAATTTTAAAATAAGTGCTTTTTAAAAAGCGCTTATTAATAAGCAAATAGGATTTAATTCTCAAAATAAGAAGAAAACTGAGTTTTTTTAATGCAGAAACAGTTTAGACAAGCACACTAAAAAAAATATAAAGTTGCTTATTTTATTAAAATAAGTTTTTTTTTCAACAAATAAGTTTAAACAAATTGGCCCTAGTTCTCAAGCTTTCATTTGATACTCGTTATTCATAACATCATATATATATATTTTGTGTGCGCGCACATGCATATGTGCTTCAAAGTATACAATATCTTGATGGCTGCCATAAGAGGCAACATGAAATGAAAAGTTGGTGGAAATAAAATTGTTATGTGACAAAAGTACCTTGCGTTTTTCAATTATTAGTATTATAAAAAATTGCTTAATAGTTTAAAACAAACCAACTTCTGTTCTTTTAATGACCGTCCACACTGTGTTAGACCCCCCCACCCTCCCCCCAAAAAAAAGTGTGCATGCACAGTGTCGGATACATTTCATCAATGTGTCATGTCAAACTCATGTTTGTGTCCGTCCATTCGCACCAAAATAGTGAGTTCACCGGTTAAGACAAAATTTACCAATAATAGCATTCATCTTCAACAATACATGCTTTAGCCAGAGAAAAAAGACAAGTGGTAAGTGGCAAGTTAATATTTTGTAAATGGAACATATATCAAAATAGAAAGTAACTAAATGAATATTGAGGGGCTAGCTACTCCATGACACTACTTATTTTCTTTTAATCCCACTCACACCATAAATACAATTACAACATTTAATTCCATTTAATCACTTGGATATTGATATTGTTAAATGTTAATAAGCATGAACATTAACATTGGGTAATTCAACTATTCAAGTATCCAGTATATTTGACCTGAACAATTACAAGCCCATGGAAACTCCAGCATGTTCTGAACAAACTGAATGACAAGACATCCAGCAACCTTACTTTCATGATATGTTAAGCTCAATGATTTGAAGTATACCTGCATGTTGCCAATCAGAAGGGCAAAAAGGATGAGGCCACTTATAGCTAGTGCTATTGAAAAGATAACCTCCCCAGGATAGGTGCTAGTTTGAAGCCCCTGGCCAAGTGTACTGCAGTGAAGTCAATGAAAAGTTGCTATAGGTATATCAAATAAGGGGAGAGAAAGGGAGGGGGTAGGGGAAGAAGATGCCAAACAAATAATTTCTTCTATAGACTAAATCTGAAAATGTAGAGCACATACTTTAGCCAAAAGCCCTACTGTTTAAAAGTAAACTCCCCAAAAATACTCAGAATTTGTAGAAACTAGAATCAGGTGATTGATAATGTATTTGACTATTTGCAGAACCAGACCTTCACTTTTCTGAACTGATACAGAACCAATATCAGTACCAACAAGAAAAGTTACAGATTGAATCTGTCACAATCAGTTTCTGTAATACCGGAATATATAAGATTAAAGGAGAGGCGGCAGTTTCTTTGAGGGACGTCCAAACCTCCCACTCTTTTTGCATATTTTTTTCACAATTTCTTTCCTTTTAGTCTCTCTTCTACTCATCCAAATAAGCAGAAAGAAATTTTTACACTTCTTTCCTTCCTGTTTCTATGCATTCAAACAACACAATTTTTTACTTTTTTTTCCTATTATCTCTATCCCTCCTATTTCTTTCTTCCCTAATTCATTCCTCATCTAAACAGTGTTAACAAAAGGAATGTTCAAGAGGTTCAAGTGCAACCCAAATAGAGTTTAATTTAGGTAATACCCACTCCATTACTGATGCAACAATAACCAACAGTTTTTCCATCTGTTTGAACTAAAATCACTAATACATTGTTTGATAACTATGTAGAAATAATATAATCACCGCAATGAGAAATACATACTTCTGGAGAAAAGCTTGGTATATCAGTATTTAAGTCAGACTTCACACAGAACATACTTGTTTCAGTCTTTCTAATGGCTGTTAGCCTATTATGGAATGTCTGGGACAAATGTCCAAAAGGAAACAGACTTAATTACCTCAAATTCTGGAGCCCCCACCATAAACAGTAACAGTATTTGGAGATGAACTTCTTAGATTGAATGATTCCAGAAGACAAGACTTGCCCGAAAATTCCATAATCAAAATGCGCAGGATCACCATCTGCAGAGCACCTTGACTGAATATCTTCACTTGTTTTATTCCAAGCACTATAACCTTCCAAGTGCTGGTTCCCACAATATAGGAAATTTTCTTTGCACCCAATGTCACTGCAAGCCTTCTGCCAGCATGTGTCATTGCGTTCAATAGCTAACAAGTACCAAAAAGCACCAACTATCTGCTAATAATCATTGGTGGATTAAGGCAGGGATTTGACAGAATTAAGCATCATAAAAAAAACAAAATAAAACAAAAACTTACATGACTGGCAAGCATGTATAGCAGCAAATAATATGCAGCCCCTGCCCATGCAGTTTCAGCAAAGACACCGGCTGTTCTCTTAAGCTCTGAAGTCAACGGTACCATTCGGAGAAATCTAGGAACATACTGAAGCAAGATAATGTACAACAAGGCCTGCTTTGTTGCTAGTACATCTGAACCTTTTGACCTCTGAAGAAATCTCCAAACCACAATCTGAATACAAGAACAAATAAAAGAAACCAAAAGTAGGACTGAGTTTTCTTATACTTCTCAAAATTGCACACAATAAGGACAAACATTAGAGTTATGCAAATATCTGTTGTAACCTTTAATGGATGTCCACTAAGAAGTCACAAAGAAGTGTTTTGAATATATTAGTGAATGTCTGGTGAGCAATTGCAAATGTTTCAGAAGAATATTAAAAATAGAAATAATAATCAAAAGTTAAAACAGTTAAAATAAATTTATAAGTGAATACCCTTGTTTATTAGTTTCAAACCAAAGAAAACAGAAGCAACAGGATTGGGGAACTTTATTGTATTAATGACACCAACCCTAGATCAAAACACAAAAATAAACATGGAGCGGATATCAGCCATGATATTGTTTTATAGCAATCCAAAGTGAAAGATAACAAACTACAAACACGTTTAGTACAAGAGGGTCATAAATCAAGCAGCAGAAAAAGTTGACTAAAGATAATAACAGTTTTTTCTGACCTGTGGTATCGGCAACACGGATAGGAAATCAATGATGAAATACCGCTGCATGTATCGCTTGGCTATCTGTGCAGAATCTATCACAAGCTCACCACGCCCAAAGACACGAGAAGATGGAGCGATATAAGCAGTACGGAATTGGAGAGCCATGTGTATAAGATAGAAAACATCAACTACTGTCCTTAAGGTTGTAACTATTGTTGCCAACTTTCGGTCTATGCCAAGACAATGAAATGAATCATTAATGACTGGTAGATAAAAAAATAGTGGATCTATAGACACGGCCAAAATGCATGAGATAACAAAAAGTTTATTCCATAAGAGCAGAAACTTGTCTTGAGGATCAAATATCTTCTTTTCTGACACTTTAAGATCTTCCGGGAACACTGCCCTAGATACTCCCAACCCAAGCGATCGCCCAATTGATTTCAGTCCTTCAGATCCCCTTCTCATTCCCCTTTTGAAAGACCTAGAAGTTGTGCTGCTTCCATGACCATGGCTTAATTTATCAATACTAAATCCAGATTTTATAACTCCAGCATCAGAAGATGAAGATAGTGTAGAATCCAAGGCCTCCAACCTAGAAATTAACAGAATGCACAGAAACGGATCACTTTTGTCTGAAATTGCAGCCAAGTATTTGCATATTCATAAACAGAAATGCCAAGATCAAATCTAGATTAGAGAAAGGCAAAGAGGAAATCAAGAAATAAGAGAATGCTTTATCAAATATCATGACTTAAGGTCACTATGAGTTGAATACAATAAACATTAATTCAATTTAAGAAAGCTATGTCAACAAGATTCATGTAAAGCATTTTAAAATTACAGGTCAGAATAGTTTCTCTAAGGTTCAACTGGACATCCATCTGGCAAAATTCCAAAATAGCAAATTTTCTACTTCTTATACTGTTAAAGCTTACAACTCAACTAACTGAATGAGTGACACAGCAGATGGTTAAGTGGTTATATATCCTTGCATGCTTTATGGCCAAAAAAGCAATTAAATATACTGATGCAAAAAGTTTATTTCATATTAACATAATTTATCTTTGCAAATTGCATTAACCTAAATTTATTCTAATGTTGAAATTTAGAAACTGCAATAACTTACACAAGCTAAGAACATGCAAATAAATATTATTAGCATCACTATCTTCTCCTTCATATCTCTACCATAACTTTTCAATGAAAATATATTGGATACCTCAAAAAATTTTCCCGCTGGCCACCCATGTATTCTGACTTGGGACCACAGTCAAACATCTTTCAACAGTTGATCACATACGAACAACCTGCATAGAAACAAACAAAATTCAAAACAATGAACAATAACAATAATAATACTGCCAACTTCAAGCTCAGATTCCAATTGTTCATTACAAGCGTCTGGGTAGAGATATCTGATTCAAACCTGGAAAGTATATATTCCAAGAAATACCATCGCACAGATTTAAAACTTATGCTCATGCTTACATTCTTCAGGTGTTAAATGACAAATGTATATCTACACTTTATAATGAAGATCGATTGCACCAGCCAAATGAACCTAAAATTGCCCACTTGCTTGTTGTATCATCTTCCTTCCAGCATGATATTTGTGAAACTTTTCATCCTCTAAACCAAACTGCTGTTTACTCTATAGTTCTCATAAAGTATCTTAACATAGTAAAATCAAAGACCCATACTCTTAAGCTAGCATTAGAAGTCCCTGGAAGTACCATTTTCAAGACGTTCCATCCATAGAGAAATAATCATTGCCAACTTTCTGCCTCTCTTCACCCACCTCTAATTTCTTGATTCATAAAGCAGATCAATGTCACAAACTCTGAAACAGCTATTTCAAGAAATTCTCAAAAACAACTTTCTGCCTCTCTTCACTCACCAGCTATTGGTAATCAACCACTCAGCTAAGCCTTATCTCACACACACATAGATATATAAAATTGTAAATGATACAAAATTAAAATTAAGGTAGATGATGAATTCATAGGAGAAATTGTCATGAACTAAATGTTAATGGAGTAGAATTTGTTATCCCTTAAAAATCAAAGACATCCAGAAAATTAAAAAAAAAATGCTATAAAACAATTTAAAAAAAGGTCCTCAGTCCTTTCAAGTTCAACAGATGCAGAGTTATTATGTTCAACATTCAACAATAAGGCTATAGGTAGCCTTCAACATCTCACTGTCTCTGCAAAATCATCTTCAAGAACACCACATAATATCATAAGTCAAGAGAAAACCTCGGTTAAGAACCGAGAGCAGACGTGACCGGCGACCGGAAATTTTGCCGCCGGTGAGGAATTGTCGTCAACGCCTATTGGAGTAAAAATTACAAAAAACAAAACCAGAAAAAGTTAACGAAAATTCTCTTTCCATATCTTATCAACAAATATTAAGACTCCTAAAATTTCTCCGCCTAACCAAGATTCGCGGTAGGGTTAACTGTCGCTGAAGTTCAAGTCCAACACAAGAGCAAGTAAAACCTCAGCAACTCTCTCACACCAAAACCGAAATTAAAATTCGATAAACATGCAGCAATTCAAATCAAATAGATAATTAGAAAGTGAAACGCTGATTCATTCCATCAAGACTAAGCAAGGAAGGTGGAAAAGGAGGGAACGAACCTCGTCGTAGAGAAATAAGCGATGCTGAACGGAACGAGAAGACGGAGTGAGGAGCGAGAAGGAGAAGAACGCATTTATGGCGGAATCTCGGTCCCTCACAGATTAAGTCGCTGTCATCACAAGAGCAAAGAAAAGGAAAGAGGAAGCAACACAGCCAGATATTAAATTAAAGCAAAATAAAAAATACTGTAATAACCGGTATTACAGGGGATAAGCCAATAACAATATTCATGTTAACACTTTTGTTTAGTATAAAAATTTGATCCCTAAAATCCTTTGGTCAGTTTTTTTTTTCCAGCAACAATGTTAGTATGCGACAAAGATTAATATAGTAAAGTAACCCAAAGATTAACTTGGCCTAACAAAAATATTTAAAAAAATTAAAATAGAAGATTTTAAATTTATAGAGTTTAATGATTATATATTATTATTGTAAAAAAAATTATTAAAAAATTAATAAATTTATCATATATAATAATTTATTATAATAAAATAACAGTATAAAACACTCTATACCGTCAGCATACTTATTTTTTCATTTAGATAATTACTCTGGAAAAAAGAGGTGAAGAATAAAGATATATTTGACCTTCTTATTTGATTTTATATAACAAAATAATTAGACTCTGTGTGCGTCGCGTGCCCGTCAGAATAGATAGTTAGAGTTAGATTCTTGGCTTTTTTTGGTACCTAATTCGATAAAATATTTTTAGAAAAAGAAGAAAGAAATACCAAATACTAATGCGCTTGTAATTTTGTGACTGTTATAGTGTTATGACTTATCCGATATCAGACAACGAAAAAAGCAGCTGAAAAATAAATTCTACAAAGACACTTTTTCTTGGTGTCGAGTTTTACTCGAAAATCTCGGGTAGGTTTTCACCTTTTCGGTCGCGGCTTAATAACTGTCACAAGCAGATTCCTATTATAATTTTAAGAAGAAAAAAATATATAAAATTACACAAATGCATAAAATTTGAGAAAATCAATGTTGAGACTTGAGATCATTAGATTAGAGAGTAAAAGCATCAATATAATTAAATTAAATAATTATGTTCTCTTTGATTAAATACAAAATAATCATTTTTTTCATATCAAATCTATGATCTCATGCATTTTACTTCAACATTTATCATTTGTCATGACCATAATAGATTAAAACAACCATTCTTATTTCATATACTTGTTAGAATAATATTTTTTTTTAATTATCTTTAACTGATATGCAATTTAATATTTATTATTTAATTCGAATTAATAGTTATCAGTCACCTTTTAGTAATTGGAAATAGTACTCATTACAACTGGTAAAAAAAATAATTATAATTATTAAATTTAATTTAATTTTGGCTTAGTGAAGAACTACTGTACCACAGGACTAGAGGCGGATCTAACAAAGGATGCATGGAAATACATGGCCTCCTCAAGTTTGTGATTATTTTGATTTTGATGTACATATTCATATTATCATATTTGGTATATCTACAGTCAATTTGTTTTAGTTTTTTGCAGACACAAAATGTCAAAATCTTGCATTACCGGGTAATACTGTTAGAATGGCATATTTCTTCCTTTGGCGTTGGCCAATTGCAACATTTCCATTGCTAGAACAAACAGAGCTTGTTCTTATGAAGTGAATTAAATTTCTCTGTAGCTTATTTATTTAATTATTACATGTCTATCATTTCATATATGACGAGGATTGTTATGAGTATGTTTTTAACTTATTCTTTTTAATACATTCTTATTATTAATTAAAATGTATTAGAAACTAAAAAAAATATAAGTAGAACTACTTATGATTTATTTGTATCAACTCTTTTGGCATGTAAATATTCACATTTATTATAAAAGAAATAAATATTTGACTTAATTTATAAATTTAATTCCATATCTGTATTGCATTACAATGAATTAAGGTTAACTTATAGTTTCATCTTACTATTAGATTGAGAGGATTATTGTGTGTTTAAAATTGGAGAATGAAATTCAAACTTAGAATTTCATACAAATTATTCAAATTCTTAGGAATAACCCTTGATTGAATGACTTTATTTAACGAGTCAACAAGCATTATAATAGGGAAAAAATGATTATATATTTGACAATATAAAAAGATTTACATTATTATTTAATTATAATTTATTATATATAATAAATTTATTAATTTTTATAATTATTTTAAAAGTTATATTAACAGTCATTTATAATTTGACGAATAAAAGTGTTTTATATCTGAAAATAACCGAAAATATTTTATATGTTGTATAAAAACGTCACGTGCAAAAATTATAGGTTTCATTAAAGCTTTTGGGGAGAGACAAGGCCTCCTTTTATACCCAACTTGATTAATAAATTTGTCCAATTCCAACGTACACAAATGTCAAATTTATGGTACTTTTTTCTTGTTGGCAACTCTGCTATTTTGTTAAAAAAGACAAACATATGACAACTTTTCCTACCTATGACTCAACTTTGTTGTTTTGAACAAGTATATATATTATATAATATATAATTGTTTACAAAACATTGATCTCCATTTAGTCTTGATGTAAAATGAATTATTGGATGTCAAATTGATTAAAGTGAAGTCAATAATTTGATGAAGAGTCAAGAAGCTTCAAAAGAAAGTCAATTACAGGGAGGGAAATGTAACAAGAGGAATAAAATCAAATTTATAGGCACCTAATTTTAATTCAAAAATTATCTATTTTTATTTTTTTATCTGTTCGAAAATGGTAACCCATTGCTTAAGTACTCTTGGAAAACTACATTCAAAATGAGAAGGAAAGAAACAAGTGAGAAACAACTCATACTATTTTTTTAAAAAAAAATATTAATTATTACTTTATTAATTTTTTTGTTAGTAAAAAATTAAACTTATAACATTTTTTTTAATTATTCAATTAACCTTATATCTCTACAACTCATGCCAGTAACACAATTTTTTTCTTAATACTAAGAAAACTAGATGTTGTTTCATGAACATTATCTCAGGAAACGGGAAAAAAATTAAAACTCATGTATAGTGGGCATACATTTCAAGCTTTGGATCTTCTTCTTTATATAAGGAATATAAGAACTACATATTTATTGCAATCTATTGATGATTAATACAATTTGAAGAACACAATTAAAAAAAATGAAAGAAACAAAACATATGTGTATGTGTGTGTGTGTGTGTCGTGTGTATATATATATATATGCATGATTCGTTGAAGGTGCATAGCAAATTAAGAAGTTAATTGGTGATCTAATTAATTGCGGGGACGGGTATTTTCTGGGTTGGACGTTCCAGTGGCAACCTTTGCAACATCCATGGCTGATGCTTCGGGCTTCTTATTGGAGTACAAGACGAAATAACCTAACACAGAGATTGCTACAAAGCCCCCAATGGCCATTTTCATGGGACACTGAGGCATTTTCTTACGTTGGTGAAGTACATCTGTCGAATGTTGCTGAGGTGCAGAAGAAGCAGAAGAACCCTCTTTCATTTTTTCTTCAGCTTTTCCCATATTTACTCTCCCTCCTCCCACCATTTTCCTTTCTTTCTAATTAATTTCCTCTCTGTGTTCTCTTCTTCAATGTTCCCTTGTGGGTGACTTATATATCTATATTCTTATGACTCTGACTCTTTGCAAATCTATGTTATATATGTATGTACGCGCTAGCTTTAGTTAATTTTGTAGGTTATGGAGGAGAAGAATATTCGTGGGAGTGGTAGGAAGGAATACAAGGCGAAAAACAATGCCTTATGTGCAAATGGAGTTTCTAGAGATGAAGTATTTGGCAGTTGACACGTCCTGTGGTTGACCTTCAAAAATAGTTTGAAGGTTTACTAGTCTACTACTGAAAAGGTCAAGGACATCCACAATTTCATAATTGATCGATTTCTTTGATCTTAACTTTCTGCCAAGGTCAGGAATAGGGAATGTTAGGGTACGGAAAAACTTTATAAAGTTAAAAAATACAACTGCATTAACTAAGAAAACTTTATATTTTAAATGAAATATAAGAATATTATTTTTCTTAATTTAGGAAAATTATTTTCTTTGAAATTCTAAATAAAGTTTTCCTTAATTAACTTAAATTATGTTTTAATATTAATTATTTAAATCTTATAATGTTAATAATTTATATCCAATAATAATAATATACATACACCGAATGACATATTATTTTAGTATTTTGTACTAAAAATAAAATAAAATAAAACAAATGATCAATTAATACTTAAGACAGTTTCTGGGCATATAAATAAAAATGCACAACGCCCGATTTTTTAATTTATAGCGCCAGTTATATAGCACTTACTTAAAAAGTACTGTATAATTAGACGCGGAAGATACACACACACATATATATATATATATTAAACCGCTTTTTAAGGAAGGCATTGTAAATGGAAACAAAATATACAACGTTTTTTTAAATCGTCATAGTATATATATTTAAAAAAATAAGAAATAAGAAATTAGAAAATGTTAGGGGTTGTTTGGTTTGTGAAAACATTTTCTATTCTTTATTTCTTGTTTTTATTTTTGAAAACAATTTTCATTTTCATATTTTTAAAGTTTAGAAAATGTGTTTGGTTTAATTTCTTATTTCATGTTTTTTTTAAAAAAAATATTGAAAATGTGTTTGGTTTAACTATTTTCAATAAAAGCTTATGAAATATACAATTTTCAAATAAAATTATAATATATTTCCTTTATAATAATTATTAAAATCATTGTATTATTTCATATAATAAATAGAAATAATAAAAATATTAGGTAAAGTTTTTAATTTTTTTCATATTATATTATTATTTGTTGTCTCCCACAATTTAAAAAAAAAAATTGAGCTAACTAGGGGGTGGAATAAGTTAAAACTAGGGATAGAACAATTGAAAGGAAATGTGAGAAGATATATTGAGGTGGTTATGAGAAATAGACTTGAGGAAGTGGGAAGTGCAGCACACCTAAAACCGCTGAACAATATGCGTGGAAGGAAACTTCATATGATTACGTTTAATGTCACCATATTTTCAGTGGAATCGTTCCCGTTTTAGTGAAAATGCCGAAAACATAGATTTTGTGTTTTTAAAATTTCACTGTTGTCTAAAAATATTTTCAATAAAATCATTTTCAAAATTTGAATCATTCATATTTTTAATCGACTTTTGTTTTCATTGAAAATGGAAACAGAAAATGGGCAAATTAAATAGTCCCTAAAATTTCGGTTTTTTAAATAATGTTGTAGAATATTTAACGAAGTACAACGTTTTTTTAGGGTAAATAATTATTTTTGTCATTACACATAATATAATTTAATCTTCATTTTTTCTCTTTTTTAACCGTTGTAAGTATAATATTACAATAAATACTTAAAAAAATATGCAAGTAAACATAAGTTAGACTAAATATAATAATAAACATAATATTAATTAATAAGTATAACTTGTCTATTACTTTGAAATTTCTAATGTTACATTATCATACTCAAAATATGAGACTCAAACAAAAATGTACAACTATTAAATTAATCCTTACAAAAAATGAAATCCAACTTGATTTTATTACTACATAATGTTGTCACAATAGAAATTTTAGATCATCAGACAAATTATGCTTATTATTATATTTGTTATAAATTATGTTTATTTTCCTAATTTTTTAAGTGCTTATTATAATGTTATGCTTGTAACGGTTGCAAAAGAGAGAAAATATGAATATTAAATTATATTTTGAATAAATAGTCATTTTCGTCCCTAGATGTATAGAGCGCTAACAAATTCGTCCCATGTGCCGCGTAGACTCTTTTATTAACAGTAACGGGTGAAAGTTAACGGGTGGATAAGTTTGTCCCATCTTTCGTAGACGAATTTGTCAGCGCTTTACACATTCAGGGACGAAAACGACTATTTACCTCGTAAATACTCTCTCTCATAAACCTCATTCTCCTGATTCTCTTGTAAAGTCGTACACCCTCGTGTAAACCTTCTTCATTTTGTGACTGCGTTGTTGTCTTCAACTCGTTCTATTAACCTCGCATCCAAACAACATCATCGACACAGAGTTGAAACCTCGATTTGTGGCAAACTCTGAAATCACCAGAAGATATAATCAGAGTTATGCTACATGCTGCTAGAAGTTTAGGTTTTTTTTGTTACTCTAAAAAAATTGCTTTTTTACATGGAAATGCTAGGTGTTTTCCATTAAAAAAATTGGGTATTTGGTTCAAGATTCTCTAATTTTCAGTGTTTTGCTTTGTGGTTACTGAAGAAGGATTTGTGTGTTATATGCTTTGAATTTCACGGTCACTATGCTTTGTACTTACTAATGTAGGAGACTTTCTATGCTTTATTTCATCTAGACCATGAGGACACAAATAAAATGCTCTTCTCATGCTTAGAATCTTCTAAAGTTGAGTGCAATGAGTTTTCGCTTGAGCTGGCATGTTAGAGATTAAAACTCATTAATGGTTAATTGGTTATGTACCTAACAACTTAAATTTCAAAGAGTGTTATGGTATATAGGAGACAATAGCTATTCATGTAAGAAGGATAAAATTACCTCAATTTGATCTTTATCCTTAACAACATTGTGTGAAGTTAGCTAGTTATATGTTGGTTTTAGAAATTTTGTGTATCTAGACTTGAATACATGAATTTTGAATTATGTTATGTTCTGAACTCTTTCTTAGAATGTTGTGAAGGACCCTAAATTTTGTTCCGCCTTTCTAGCTCCATCTTGTAGTTCTATTTTGTTTTTTGGTTATAGAAATTTTGTTTAGTATCTTGAATATTGTTCAGTTTGGGTTCATGTTTTATAAACTAGTGAAATCTTTTGGAATTTTGTTATAATATCTTTGCATTCAATGGTTCTAGTTTTGAGGAGACTTGTAAGTTTTGGTACGATTTACATTTATTTGAATCATTTTGGATTTTCTATTTTGTTCATTTGTTTGATGATATGAATTACATTGTGGTTATGTTTTCAAGGTTCCTCTTAAGACTCTATTTTTAAGTGAAACCAAAGCCCACAACTTTTCTATGATACCATCTAAATCTTTTTTTGAGTTTTCCTAAACGTTTGAGCCTTGTACAACTAGAAGAAAACCCCGTTTTCTAGAAACTTGCATATTGCAAACTTTCGATGCATGCCATATCCAAACTGCGTGTTGAAACTAAGTCAAACCAAATCCAATTAGTCATATTTAATGCACAATAAATATATTTTCAAGTCCCAAAAGGTTTCAAGTTTTGTATCTCAATTGCACAAAAAATCATTTTCAAGAATTCCTTAAAATCACTAACTTTCAATGCACATAGTTTTCTAACTGTAACTCCAATTTGGACGAAACCAAAGCTCAAGATATTCATTTTAAGTGTACTAAATATGTTTTGGGTACTTAGGATGAGAGTATCATTGTTTCATAATGTTGCTCCCCAAAGCTACCTCTTAGAAAGCCTAATTCAAAAAAGATCCTTAGGTGAGGTAGCTCAATGTAACACATTCTAGGTTCCTATTATTGGCTCAATGTGTTTTAGTACCATACCATACTCCAATTAGTGAGTCTTAGCTAGCAAAATCAAGACAAGATGATAAGAGCCAAAACTATGCATTCTAGGTATCTTAGAAATGGCTCAAAATGGTAAAAAGGCCAACTTTGACACTACATAGTACGAATTTTGGGACAAAACCTTTTCCCATAGTTTTGTATTACCAATGTCTATTTTTCGTCAAAATCCATAGCCATCAGACTTAGATAGCTCATTTCGGACCCCTAAGTTCATTTTGATGTAAAGCTAGTTCATTTGGTGATCTGAAAAGCCTAGATTTTGATTTGGGATGAATTTTGACGTGAGACCAGTTTCTACAATCCTATTTTTAGGTGTATGAAATCTGTTTCGAGGATATGAAAAGTTTCTTCCCGTGAATTTTAAATTCAACTATGAAAACCACCTATTTTCTAACTCATTTTTTACCTGAAACTGAAATAGACATCATTTTCAATCCGTTTGAGCTTTTCAAGTGAAACCAAAGCTCACAACTTTGTTTTGATAGCCTCTAAATTTGTACTATGTAATGTGTTAATGACTTCTGTGTGTTTTTGTCTTTTCAGCGCGTACCAAAGATAATGGGAATCAAGACTAGGTGCTAAATGACATCTAACTCGAGTTAATGACATTGGGAATTTAAGACTAGGTTTATAGTGCATCTTTATACTTTCGTTATCTAATTGCCTATTGTAGTAGTACACTATATATACATTTTGTATACTGAGTATGATGTTTGCATTTGCAACATCTTTGATTGCTATTTTGTGGCATTCTATCTGTACAACTCGATGTATTTTTATTTTTTTTGGATTTAGTTTGGAACTTTCGATTATGTGTACAAGTTATGTAAAACTTAGTTTAAAAAATAACTTGATTTTTTAGAATGATTGTGTGAATAGCTTAGATTATGTGCACAAGTTTGGTGGCTACAAAACATGTATTATGTGTATGTGATTGGAAAATATGAGAAGGAACCAAATAAGGCTTTAAAAAAAAAACATACAACACTTTTTACAATCACATGTTGTATATTTAAGTATGCTCATACAATGCTTTCCAAAAAGATGTTGTATATAGTCACATATATATAGCACTTTTTTCGTAAAAAATGTTGTATATAGGTTCATATATACAATGTTTTTATGGGTAAGCGTTGTATATAGGTTTGCAATATAAACGGTTTTTTTTTTCAAATGCTATATATAAATATATATGGTCATCAGCGATAGCGCTTAAAAAGTGATATATATTGAAGAAAAAAAATGTTGTAAATGAAGAAATCTAGTGTACTGATGCATTTAGTAGGGTAAAAGATGCATATAAGTGAAAATTATTTTAAATGCATAATAGTAAAATACACATGTAAGAAGAAGCAAATAACTAACTACTAGGGTTGGCCTAGTGGTGGGACGTTTGGGATAGTTATACATAAGATCTTAGGTTCAAACCAGGGTGACTATTATAAACAAAAAAGAAGAAGCATAGAACGTATTTGGTAACAATCACCTACGTAAGAACAACAAACGCACATGCATTTAAAAATCCAAATGACTTATTCAATTTCAAAATTACCATGAGCATGCATTGGAGTTTAAGGGCACAATTGCACAATCAAAAGAAAATCGTCCAAACTTAAAAATACAAAAATGAAAGAGAAAATGCATGCTTGACCTAATTAACTAACCACACAAATATATATTGCATATATAGTGATTAGTGATGGAGACATTAACATGCAAATACACAATACTCTCATATTTAAAGCAATAACATCATTACCCCCAACCACATCATAACTCCAATGAATTCAGTCCCTATACTAGGAGTAACACCTTGATTATTTGGAAGTGGTGATGGTGATGGTGATGACGATGATAATGGTGATGGTTGCAATGAAGGTGATGGCGAAGGTGAAGGTAAAGGTGATGGTGATGGGGAATCAATTAGTTTCTTTTTGGTTTTGTTTGGCATGACAACTACCATTAGCTTTAACCCCATTAGGCAATGACTCTGATTTCCACTAATGAAGTGTTTGAATCCAGATTTGGTAAGCATCACCTTGGTGTTGCCATCATTGAAAACAATGTGTTCTTTCCCCACCGTGTTGCATTGTTCATAATCCATCTCATTTACTTCGTGCACTGACTCTGTTCTCTCATCGTATTTAAATACTGCATAACATGCATACAAAACAATCATAGAATGCAAACAAAATTCCACTATAAGAAATAAAAAACTCATTATATGGTTATAACTTTTAACTTATTATAAATGTTAATCTATTTTTCTCTCAACTAACTTTCACCTAATTTTTTATTTCTCTAATTTTCGTCACATTACATAATATTATTTTTATGATTTTCTGTCCCCCCACCATCACAATTCACCTCAAAATGGGATGGATGATGAACATTATTCTATTACAAGGGAGCGACTCTTGTGAAAATACTTAGTTAATGTGAGGAATACAAATAACAATAAATATATGGTACCATTGTATTTTAATAGTCAAGATTAAAAAAGTACACATAATTATTTTTTAAGTAACCGAGTAATTTTCTTACAAAAAAAAGTAACCGAGTAACTTATAAATTTAATAGTTAATTTTCATTTCTCATTATAAATAAATGTGGTCATCCTCGTATTATTTGTATTAAATCCAAGTTTATGAGTTGGCCCTAACTTATCCTTTCAAGATTTGATAGTAAGATAAGAGGTATCTTAGTTTTACATGCTCTTATATATAACTATTTTTAGTTAAATAGAGTTTTCTTTTCCAATACTAAGTAAACACCTAACATGAGACATAGTATGTAGGAATATAATTAATGGAGAGTAATTACTGAGAGTGTCGCCGATTTTGAATCGGTGAGAGCTGGCCCAGTGGCTAAGTGAATCTGGTTTTGAGAGAGGAAACTTCCAGGATTTTTCACTGCCTCCAACCACATACTTTTCGGCTTCAGAGATGGAAATTAAGAGCCACATTGAGAGCATAAACAAAAATGGAGATGCATTATTTGGTAAACATGAAGCCATGTTTGATTGAATATTATGGGTGAGAAGTGTGAGAGCTATGCAATGTGAAGCAGTATAGTAGTGGGTTTTGGCTTTCCAATTAATAAATAGGGTATGTTGTGAATGACAGCCACTTAGCAATTGGATGCAACATCACATTTTGGCCAAGTGGCGAGCCAACATGCCTGAGTTTTAAATTAAAGGAAAAAACACCTTTTCGATACTTTTTTTTTTTTTTTTATGATGAACCACATATATTCGATTAGAATATTTATAATGACTAATTAATTAAAGTAAATGATCATGAATTCCCTAGTCACAGTTAGTGGGTTTGCCGTTTACGAGCTTATACGAAAAATGAACTGAAGACGGCAAAGGGGTGTTTGATAAAAATAAAATTTCAATTTATTTTCTAATTTTCTTACTTTTACTAAAGGAATTCTATTTTTTTATTATCATACTCAAAGTTATAAAGATTATATCATTTGATTGAGAGTGTTAGTAAATGTTTTTTTAAGAGTTGCAAAAGTTTGTTTGAAGTTTGATCAATGATATTCGTATAATTTTTTTTGGATTTTATTTTATTAACAAACGTTAAAGATATTCTGAATATAAAAAGTTAAAGATATTGACTAAACCATTATGGCGTTTACAACCAAATATATACATCAACAAACATAATGTTTAGTGCAAAGTTTTTATTGACTTTACCAATGACCATTAATGACTTATTTTTGTCATAAACGACTGATCAATTTTAATAAAATTAATTTTTTTAATAATGTTTTTTATTCATAAAATCCAAATCCAAAATTTGGGTTAAGAAATCCAAATCTGATTTTACTTGGATCAATGTTTTTTTTTTTTTTACCTTATTTGAATAGGTTACATATAATAGTTTATCAAAATAATTTTTTAATGTATTTTAATAATTAACTTAGAAATAAGTTATCATTTAATAGGAACTTATTGAATAATTGATTAATTAAATTATTTAATCAAATATAGTTAAGAGTTTTTTTGACAAACACTTAAGAGTTTATTAAATAAGTATTTAATTAAATTATTTATTTAAACATACCAGCATTCTTTCTGTAAAGTTAAATACGAACTAACATGTTATTTAGAATTTCATGCCAATTAATTCTTATTAGGGAAGTCATGAGTCAGTATAAAAATTCATACTACTCTAAACCTAAATATAAACAAAAATAATTAATTCCACGTTAATTATAAAAAGTTCTTAATATCATTTAATTCTATTAATTATATTTAAAAAATGATTTTTTTAAAAAAAATATCCTTCATGAAAATTTGATATCTAGAATAAAAATAATCCTTAGAACTAAAATCACACTTAATTGAAGAACATTTTAAAAATAATTTCATTAAATAAGGTTAAAATAATTAAAAAACTATATTTGAGTTTAAAAATATTTTTTATTGTTTATATTTAAGTTCGGAAGAAGTATATTCATAAAAAAATCATATAAAGGTATATTAGCTACATTTCGAAACGAATCTGTGGTATACCTGTTCATTTTTTGAAGGGTTAACTGTTTTTTCGTTTCAAAGTAAAGGCAGCTGGTGCAGGGCTTCACATCGTCACGGCAATTTCATCTTCGTGAGTTCATCTTTGTGACTTATGACAATCGTAAATGCCACATGCTAATAATTATTTTTGTAAAGAATCTTCATTCTGTGCGTGCAATATTACACATTATGTACCTCTTATATATAATCTCAATAAACAAGGAAACAAATCTTATTTATCTTAAGAATTTAATTAGAATGTATCGCATTATAAAAAAAAATTTACATTACCATCTAATAATATTATTGACTTTTATAATAATTATTTTAAAATTATAATACAATAATTGACTTTAATTTATTTATTTTTTTTACAGAAATTGAGTTTAATTTCTATGAATGATATTTTACATTATCAACTAATTAATAATTATTGATTTGTAGCAGGGATAGATTTCATGCAAGGATCTTTAGGAACTATGTGTGCTGGGTGTTTACTTTATTTGATGTAATGTTTTATTTTGGTTTACTGAATTGACACATCTTGTGCTGATTTCATATTCTTTAATAAAATTGTTGGCTCATAAAAAATAACTATTAATATAATCTATGCAACAATTATTATATAAATAAATTTATTATACATAATAACTTGTGATTAAATGAGTATAAAATTTTGCATACATTAGGTACTAAAAAAAAGCTAATAATTTCTAATTAGTCATTAGTGCAAAAGAATTTACACTGACTCTGTTTTAATCTTAATGACAACAAATTGGGTACTATCACTCTATAATAATTTGGAGCTAGATCATGCCCCTTCAGTCAGAAAAAAAAAAAAAAAAAACTTGAAGCAAGATCAAGAAACAGAAAAAACAATCAACTACCGTTTAATTATAAGATTGTGCAATTATGCTTTCAGCATTCAATTTTTTTGAATTTACAACGTATAAAAAATCAGTGGTTAATTCATTGCAGTTAAAAATTATTTGCGAAGAACTCTGATTTCCAAAGGCTAACACCTACTATTTTGATCATCTGTATAGAAGATCCTCCCCTTTAATTAAACTCATTTTGTGATGAGCAATACGTTACGAAAAAAAATGGCCAAAATTTTGACCAAATATTAAGGATGGATGTTGAATCAAATAACGTGATACTTACATCCAAAAATTAACAAGATATCTTGTCCGCAATTTAAAATTCAATGCTTTTAGCCGCGGGAATCGACTAATCACATTCAATGTGATATCATACCAGTGAGTGATAGTTTAGCTTCTTTTTTTATTTAAATACCGAAAGTGAATTCACTTCAATCAAACAAAATTTGGAGTTACAGATACTTCAAATCATGTTTTAATCGTCATATCTTTTAGCCCCTAGTTGTGGAAAATCATATAACTGAGAATCACGATATCTATGCATTTGTCGCAATATATATTTGAATGATTCGCATGGATTATTCACTTATTAAGGTAAGGAAAATTATATGTACTACACATGATAGAGTTACACCTTACGCGTTATTCTCATGGTGAACAGAGGAAAGAAGCTTACCAATATATAAATTAAACAAACCAAATTGCTTCCAATGTTTTGTCTATGGGGATCTGCGGGGATAATCAAGTTACTCATCAAACAGAAACATTCATGACGGGTTTATGTTGTTCCCTCATTTAAGGAGAGTCTTCGCAATCGACTTGACGTTGAGTTTCTTGAGGTCAGTATAGGACTGTCCGCAGCCCACAAACATTACTGGAGCTCCAGATACGTAAACCATTGAAAGTGCAGCTCCCACCTGACAAAGGAAACATGCCAAATAAATTTATCAAGAATATTGAAATAAAACAACAGCAACAACAAAGCCTTATCCTCCTACTAGGTGAGGTAACTATTCAAGAAGATTGAAATGCTCAGCCAAAATTGAACTTTCTTGCAATTTTTTTAACTCGCATACCTTATCATCAATAGTGTCAAACTTGGTGAGCAAGATCCCATCTATCAATCTGGGTGTGGGAGATGTTGAGAGGTCGGCTAATTTCTGTGATAAAATAGATGGGTTCAATAACTGAGCTATGGGAAAAACTAAGACAAAAACAAAATTTTAGTTGGACAAAAATATTTAGTATGTAGAACCAAACCTGGTTGAATTTCGAAAGCTGATCAACTGCATCATTACCAACCAGTGCTTCTCCAACAAATAAGATAAGGTCAGGATTGTTGAGGTAGACGAGCTTTGACAATGCTCTCATCAGTGGTTCATTATCCTGAAAACCAGCAGTGTCATGTCAAATGAACATGTAAAAGCATCGAAATAAACATCATCATTGGTATCCAAAAATATAGCCAAAACCATTCAATCTGAAACAATAATGGTCCTCTATTCCAATATGCATAAAATAAATACAAAGTTCATAATAGGGAAGTAAATGCAAAGACTATAAACTGAGATAACAAATCATAGGAGTTCCCTAGTACTTTTTACATTCTCATAAAATCATTAAGCTCTTGAATATAACAATAGCTACAACAGGTACCTGCATACGGCCAGCTGTATCAACTAGAACCACATCTGAACCATTGCACGAAGCTTCCTGAATTGCTTCTTTTGCTACAATGGCAGGATCTTTTTCATAACCCTTCTCAAATATAGGAATCTGGAAAGGGAAATTATAAGACTGCATGCTTCCAATAACTTATTATGATATGAAGTACACACATATATGTACATGCATTAATTTTTAAATAGAAAAATCAATATAAACCTGAAGTCTACGTGCATGGGTCCGCAGCTGCTCAACAGCTCCCGATCGAAATGTATCACAAGCAGCCATCATGACACTAATGTTGTGTTGCAGAAGCCAGTAAGCAACCTACACAGTTACAAATAAAATAGAATATCTCCGGCTGGTTAAAATGCAAGCCCAACATGTGGAATTTTAAATAAATTAGGAGAAAATAATATGATTTTTCTTTACCTTAGCTAGATTAGTAGATTTTCCAACTCCATTAACTCCAACAAACACAACAACATATGGTTTCCTTTGCTCCTTTGCAGCATGCACATCCCTCAATATGTCAATAGAACGCCTAGGGGTTAAAATACGAACAAGTGCTTCTTCCATTGCTGTCTGCATTCATTTTTTGAACCATATTAGTATGAATGTTATGGAAGCATAAATATAAGAAAAAAGGAAGAATCAAATGTGTTGATAGGTCAAAGGATAGGAACAAACATGCACTGTTGAAGATATCCTTGTAAATGAAGCTAGCTTTTTGCCTTCTAGACTTGCTGCCACTGACTCACATAATTTCTCAGCTATTTCCTCGGCCTAAAGAGACAAAGAATGTAAGCAAAATTAGCAAGCTTGATAATAGGAAAAAGCAGCCAATGGATAATCATTTAGATATTAATTCTGTTGAGGATAAATGCATACCACATTCTTGGTCATGAGCCTATCCTTGAGAGCTTTCAGAGCCGGTTCCAAGTCTGACTTCTCCAAGTTGGCCTTTCCTGCAATACTGAGCACAAGGATGTACAGGAATATTATCATCAGCCATTTCAGTTCAATGATCGAAATTGCTAAGTAGAATGTTACAGACTTAAAAAAATTTCAATTGGTCAAGCAATGTAGCAGGTGCAAGTTATTTACATCAAATCAACACAATAAGCTTTCAAACCAGTAGTCAGAAGATACCAGCAAAAGGAAAATGGAAAGAGGGCAGCATCCCTAGATTTACAAAATGGAACTTAATTTATTTCATTCCTTTATCCTTTTCCCTATCAATTTATGTCCCCAACTCCAACTCCTTTCCAAAATTTCCTAACAACACAAGTTCAATTACTGTGGCATCTTGATGATGAATGCGTATCTAAAGGATATTGCAATGAATGATGCATAATAACACCAGAAAAAAATATCAATAAGGTTCCAAATTCAATGAAATTGATCACATAAGTAGTGTACCAGAGCACAGGAAATCATCATTAGAACAATCCAATTCTCCAGGTATCTCATGTAATGGAAACAATGAGAGAAACAACAAAGTCTTGACATAAAAAAGTAGAAGAATCCAATGTACAGCACAACCATATATAATTTTTCAAGCACCACACCATCAATCCTTTACTTTATAAACTATAAAGCAAATGAAGTGCACAATATATATAAAGACAAATTTCACAACATGTGCAAAGCAAATGCAATCTCACTCACCTCTGGAACATAGAGGAAAACCAACCCTTCTTTTTAGCCACAGGCTTGCTATCCTTTCCAGTATCATCTTCATCTTCTTCAACCTCGCTATCGCTGCTAAGAATCTCTTCTGTATCCATCATACTCTCCCCTTGCTCCTTAGCCAAAAAGTCAACGCTTCTATCCCCATCCCCGTCCACGTGATCCGTAAAGTCCAGTTTGGTTTGCGCCGCCGGTTGATCCCAAACCCTGTTTGGCTTATCCACCTTCTTCGGCTCTCCCTTGGCAGCAGCAGCAACAACAACGGCATCTTTCTTCTTCCCATTCCCCTTTTTTCCTTTAAGCTTCTGAAGCCTACTTACATCAAAAGCCCCAACATTGGAACTCTCATTCTCTTTCCCAATATTATTATTATTATTCACACTACTCTTACCACCACTATGGTTAGCATTAGCATTAGAATTAGAATTAGCTACAACAAAATTATCATTCTCCAATTTACGCCCTTTCTTCCCATCGGCATCACTCTTTTTTTCTGATCCAGCGTTTTGCTCTAACCCCTGCCACGTGGCGTTTTGTTTCCTATTGGGAGCGAGGGCGGGGACGGGGTTAGGTTTTTTGAAATTCTCGGAGCGAGACTCAGCCTCGATCTGGAGCTGGTGGAAGATCTCGTCAAATTCTCGGTAGGCGGTTTTTTGGGGGTGGTAGAGGCGCGAGAAGTCGCGCTTGACGGCGGCGAGTAAATCGTCGACGTACAAGAGGTGGAGGACACGTTGATAGACGGCGACGAAGACGAGGCCGAGGTCGTTGTGGAAGGTCCATTTGAGGGAGTATGCGGCTCCAGGTGCGTCGTAGTTGAAGGAGGCCGCACCGGATCGCTCCTCCAGGAGGCAGGACCTGATCAACGTGTCGATCGGGGATCCCCTCAGGGCGTTGCTGAGGTGGTTGCAGGTCCAGAGGATCAATCCTCCGCGCGTGAATATCAGCAACTGCTCTAACATCGTTGATCACTGGGAACGGTGTGAGAAAGAGGTGAATTCGCCAAAGCTGATGAAAAGAAAATAATAAAATGAAAATTAAGTGCAAAGGGTAAAATAAAATGGCTAAATGGTAGGTTTCGTTGGTGGTGGTGGATACGGGAGAACGCAGAAGATGGATATGATATGACACGTGCTAGATTCCAGGGACGCGGTGCAAACCTCGCACGCCGTCGTTGACTCTGACGGTCTTACCCGACGTCGTTTGGTTTGGACTTTGGAGGCTGATTCCTTCCCGTTTAAAAATTCATTAATTTTTGTACTTATTATTACGTTATTAAGTTTAAAGTTTAGGGATTAATTTGAATTTGTTGGTTTCAAAATTTAAAATACTTTTTTGCATGATTTCGAAAGGATAATTATATCATTTTTATTTATTTATTTTAACAATCATTAAGTGAAAGAAACAGTACTTCAGGATGAAATTGAGTGTTTATTTGTTGTTTTAGTTTTTACAAATGGGAGTGGTATCTATAGGACTTACTATAACTATTGAATCTTCAAATCCATTTGGAATTCATCACGATGATGAGATTATATACAATAAAATATATTAAAAAAATAGATAAAACTTAGATAGAATAAAAGTATAATAGCTAGGCTTTAAGGTCCGTTTAATGGTTTAAAACATAATAAGATAAAATAAGATAATTATTGTATTCTATTTTAATTTAATTTATTGTTTATTGTATTAATAAAATATGATAACTTTACCTTATCTTTTAGCATATCCTGTATAAGAGAAGATTTATAAGTTTCTTGAGAATTTGATGCCGAGAAAGTTTGTTTCTCATATTTGATTTGTTTTTAATTTTTAAAAAAATAACATTCCCGAGAAATAATGATTTCAGGAATAATAGAATATTTTCACAGGAATTTACTCTCTCTAGTTAAAAAAATAAATTTTAAAAATTGACAAATACTAACTATATTTTTTCTAAAATTTTTAAGTATAAGATAAAAAAATATTATTAAAGATATATATATATATATATATATATATATATAATAGTATTCCAACACTCTTTATATAATTAGTTGAAATATGGTTAACATTTCTCATAAAAATATCATGTACGTTAATGTAATAAATAATTAAAGATTATTTATAATAAAAAATATTGCATTATTCTTTTATTTTCAGTAAACTTATGAAGACATTTATGACCAATTAAAAAAATTTAGTGCTTCCTTAAATTCATAATCCACATGAATGATGGTTCTCATGCATCAAATATTTTTTCCATGTACCAAACGCTTATTTTTGGATCTATATATGTACGTTAATATCAGCTAAAAAAAATCTTAGATATGCAGTAGTCTGTAGTGAGTAATTAGTTTGAACATTGTAACGTATTGCTTAAAAAAAAATATTGCTAACATACTAGTACGTTATACATTCTACCATGTAAATATTGATCATTTAATCAAAACAAAATCTTTTTTTAGATATTATTAAAACAATTTTTATTACTTTTAAAATTTATATTTATAAATACTCGCATTAATGTTAAATTAATGCATATGTCATGCCGTATAAAACATATTGGGTCTTATTTTAATTATAGACCGCATATATATTTTTATGAGAGACAAATTTATTCAAACTAAATAAAATTCTTTAAGGGATAGATTTTTTTATTTAAATATCTGATACAACTGTATATTTAATGTGTGAATATCTTTATTATTGCCTCCTTTGTTACCATAATATCGCACTGCCTGTTTACCAGAGTTCTCTTTAAGCTTTTAGCCTCTCCTTGTCCTTGAACCACAATGGAAAGGTTAGCTATGTGCTCTTCTATTACTTTTGCCTGGCATATTAGAAATAAATCATTACTTTCAGTTAGTTTTTTTTTTTTTTTTTTTTTTAAATGATTACTTTTAGTTAAGTTACTTTTCCATTATTCAGTACATATTGTAAGCAGTATATATAGGTGTATCAATGTGTTCTTTCAGTTCAGTTGTATGCATTTTTACATCCACATTACTTTTAAATATTGAGCTGATAGAGTCAGAGAAAAAATCTGTTTTATTTCTAATATACATAGGTGTATCAATGTATTCTTTTAGTTCAGTTGTATTCATTTTTACATCCACATTACTTTCAAATATTGAGCTGATCGATAGAGTCAGAAAAAAATTGTTTTATTACTAATTAATATATTGCTTACAATATGTACTGAATAATGGAAAAGTAACTAACTAAAAGTAATGTATTTCTAATATGGCAGCCATATGCTTCATGAAGAAATTCGGTTTTGCTGTTAAATTCACATGACCCATGTGTTGGCTCTAGATACCAAGTTGTTATGATTTATGAACCTTAATTTACATATATAGGATCAAGTCACAAGCCTAGAAACAAAATGATCCTTCTTGTATAAACTCATCTTTGACAGAACTCCTCCAAAACGACTAACACTTTTTTTTTTTTAAATTAAATTATTTATCTTTGATAGCATCTGATAACTGGAAGACTTTTGTATCAGTTAATTAACAGGTAATTAGTGATAACTGTTGATAGCCTTTTTAAGCACGCATAATTTTCATGAGAAGTGAATGGTAAAATTGATTTGCCTCATATTTTGTATTAAATGCACGATGGAATTCTGGAATTTCTTCTTTCAGAAAAGAATTGTGTCTTCGACTTTGCACCATTTATGATTCTTACAGCATCAGCAATTTAACTCTCCAACAAAAATGAGGCGACAAGAACTAGCGTTTTCTTGTGAGCCCTCAAATTAATGGTTGGGAATGGGATGGGGCGGCTGCAACCCTGTCTTATATGTCAAGGAATCAAAACCCTCCGTCCATTAAAAGTTCACAAGATATTAATGCAACCCCACGTCTCGCTGTGCCTCTTTTTCCTTCTAATTATGACCACAAGCGAGCTAGCTAGGGAAGAATACACTACTATTTATATATATATATATATGTATATATATATATATATAATTTCGTTATTTCTTACTTTTCATTGTTTTTTATATATACGCGTATATAGTACTATAAAATACGAATCATATTTAAAAGAGAGAACAAAAATTAATTATCACACGGTACATTTTTTTTTATATGGCAATATTAAATTAAAAATAATTGATTCAAGACAATAATATATGCATTAGTTAGCTGGCTTGAGGAGGGTTGAAGTTGAATATATACCGACAATGCTAAGCTACCTCATGTTACGTAATCTTCCAATCCAAGTTTTTAATTTATTTGATTGAAGTCAAAATGAAACTTAATATGTGCATATGAATGAAGCAACTATACCATTCAGTTTGACCGAATAATGCTGATATTAAGGATCGACTAGTGTGCTGTCTCTAGCTTTTAGTGTTGTTTTTTAATATTTGAGTCAAATACAAGGCCAGGCATAGCCGGTTAAGTTGGATAGATCATTGCACATGCATGCTTCCAAATTATTAGCCCCGAAAGGAAAAAGAAGGAAGAAGAAAAATACTCTCAATTGAGTACCTACCCACATTATATATACGTTCGTACATCAACAAAGAGTTGTAGCAATTTTCATCAACAATTTAAAGACGTGCTTTGTCTTGTTTCACATGACTAATCTCTATCGCATTTAGTTTAATTTATTTATTTTGAAATATATATGTGTGTGTCTGTTTAACAATTTTCATCAATTAAAAATACTGTATAAAAGCGCAACCTAATTAAAAAAGATGAAGTAATAATATAACTAAAACATATGTATGATATTGATGGTCATTATTTCAATTGAAATTGTGAGTGACTGGTCAGACATGATTTGAGACTGAAATAAAGAGGGAGGGACGGAGAAAGCAATGCATAATGTGGATGTTTGCTTTCTTTGTTCTCATAGGGCATGAGGTATCTGATCAAAGTTACAGTCATGCCTTGTTGAATCACCTCTCTCTCTCTCTCTCTTCATATCCAACTTGGCATGCAAGTTGTCTGTAGTAATGCAATAACATAGCCGAGTCCACCCTATGAGTACCTTATAATTGAGGCATCAACATCCTCAACAGTTCCATGATCATATATATTGTTTATATATATAAGCTGTCTGGCATATAATTCCAGCTATATCTACAACCCTCTCATCTCTCTTATCTCTCTATATATAGATCTCATACAAACAACACAGTTTTAATTTAGACTTTTAGTCCTTAGAGGGAGGGATAACATAAACATATTATATATTCTACGTACTGGCCATTGAGCCCGAAATTAATTAAGAGTGCAATTAATGATGGCATTCCAAAGCAAGGCACATATCTTGTTCCTTTGCTTATTAATCTTTGCATTTTCATCCATTAATATTCTTGCTGTTGCTGTGCCAAAAGAGCAAGAGCAAGATCGAATCTCAGCGCTGCCGGGGCAGCCACGTGTGGCATTCTCTCAGTTCTCCGGTTATGTCACTGTGAACGAGCACCATGGCCGAGCACTCTTCTACTGGCTCACTGAATCCCCCACTTCCCCGCAGAATAAACCTCTTGTTCTCTGGCTCAACGGAGGTTAGTCTATACTTAATTCTGTTTGGATACACAAAATAAGTGTTTTTAATTAGAGCTTCTCAACGAAAAGAGCTCTATATTTTAAGTAGAGAAGCTCTAAAAAAAACAAATGCTTTAGATATAATGTAATTTCATTTCTACATATATATATTGAGAGCTAGAGAGTAGAGAGAGCTTTCAGTACTCCTCAGCTTCTGCCTTATATACTAACTTCATTCCATTACCTTTGTGAGTTTCATGACTTTTATTTTTCTCAACTAGTGTTTGGTGAATCATATATATATTTCTTTTCCCCTTTAACTACAAATTGATCAGTATATATTGGAAGAAACTTAATACGTAGAGTTCCTTAGATGATTCTCTAATAAGAATTGATTTTCAGCTGGCATGATTTTTTAATATGCAAACTTTTATTATACAAATTATTGAGATAAAACTTTAGTTCTGTAAGAAAATAATACAAACAACACCTACGGAACTGTATATAAATTTTGTCCATATATATTACCGCAGAAAGATACTCGATCATGGTCAATCTAAATACAGTTATTGCTGTTAATTTTTAAGTGCTTAAGAGTTAGGAAAAGGTTCCGTGCATCCTCAAAAGGCTTTGGAAGTTAATAAAGATGAATTGTATTGCATGCACTAGCTAGGAATCATAAAAGTGCCAAAACAGCATAAGGAACAGCTAGCTCTTCCTACCAAAACTAACGAGGGAAAAAAAGGAAAGAGTATTGAACATTTTGTTATTCTCATTGACAATCAATGGTTAATTCGAAAAAGAAAGCAAAGTAAGAGCAACAGTCACTTCCTACTAAAATTCGTTAATACAACTAAGTTGGCTGAAATTAAATTATTTCGTAATAAAATAAGGATTTTGAAAAATAAATTTTGGTATATGCATTAAGTTCTTCAAGTAAATTTTTCCTTGAATGAAACATTATATTTTCAAAATCTTGATGGTTTGTGTCTCCGTGACTTTGTACTTGCTGAAGCATTAAGCAAGGAAAGCCCTTACACTATTGCACATGTTGAGTGTTGACCATTCTATTCCCTGAAATGACCAAGTCTATCTACAATGGCCTATGTATTAACGCGCCCCATCTACCTCTATGGGCACTTGACGTAATGTGCACTGTTTCCTCACTTTCCTGCTAACACATGGCGAGTTGTATTGTACCACTGATTCTGAGGAACAAAAATTGACAACTAGCTGTTAAAACGTAAGTTTTTCTTCACAAATGGAGAAAATAGAAAGAAAGAAAGAAAAAAGAGCGAAAAGAAGAAAAAAAACTAGGGTGACCCATGAGTGTCCTCGTGATCTTTCTCTGTTTATTTTTTTGTGCCTTATTCCTTCCATTTCTGACATTTATTCCCTTCTTGGAAGAACCTATTCCATTCTTAACTGAAGAAAAACAAACAAAAACCCTTCTTGTAACTCAACTTATTTTTGTTCCCTCTTTGTTTTCTAGGGAGAAAAACAAACAGAAACAACAGCAACGCAACCCATAGTGAACTAATTAACCTTTCCATTTTGTCCCTTCAAAAAGATGCTTATTTTCTCATTATTCTTTTTTTTTTGGGGGTAACTTTTACTTAAATACTTTACGCATGTATTTAGTTTATATTTTTAACAACTTTAACTTTAATATTTTTAAAAATTACTTTTTTTTTTTTTTTACATTTTACTTGTATTTACAAATTAATATGTGCAATACATGAAATATTTGTCAGGATGCACAAAAGTAATTAAAAGGCAGTATCAATATAATCATATCTGACAAAAATAAAAATTCAGAAGAAAGTCAGACATGGTCATGCCGCAAAATGCCACTGTGGTCCTGTTCAAATTTTGGGACCAGAGAGTTTGGTATCTTTATCAACACACCCATCTGAAACTTTAGTAGACTTTAGAACCACTAACAGAACAAACCAAAAAGTTTGTAGTGGTTGAAATTTAAGGCCGAAAATTTTGTGGCTTAGTGGATAGTTGTAGGTGTTATACTAATACTAGTTAATTACTTAGAATAAAAGACATGATTTGTAAATATGATTTGTAAGGTGTCCCACATTCATATACTATGCAACCATAGCCTGAAACAATTAGTGTGAATCAACGGGTGTGTACGAGATTATTTTAAATTAATCAATAATATCAAGTTTGTGTATTGATTATATATATAATTGTGTTAAATATTTAGAAATTAAATAAACATTTAAAATTGAAGCAATATTACTTTATGTAAATAAACGCCTATAGTCGCAAACCGAAAAGGACATCAGTATAATTGCATATATTAATTTGAAAAGAGACCATTAGATAAATAAAACTGGCATGCCAATGTAATTAAAAAAAAAAAAAAAAAACCCTTAAATCACAGTGACATGATAATTTTTGTGTTTCCTGGTTCAGGGCCAGGATGCTCATCGGTAGCATACGGGGCATCAGAGGAAATTGGGCCGTTCCGTATAAACAAAACTGGCTCTTCTCTATATCTCAACAAATATGCATGGAACAGAGGTAATACTATGTTTTCTCTTATAATCACTTTTATTTTTAAGTTAAGAATATTTTTAGCGGGAGTTAAATATATGTCACACAATGATAAATAGTATAACTTATAAGTGCTTTATTAAGATTTCTCAATTTTTCACCATTATGTTACCCACCTTTCAGAATGACAATATATGAAAACGCAATTTTCTCTCTTTTTTCAAATCGGTTTTCAGAAGCAAATGTCCTCTTTCTTGAATCGCCTGCTGGTGTTGGCTTCTCATACACAAATACCAGCTCTGATCTCAAAACTTCAGGGGACAAAAGGACAGGTATATATATATATGATTCTGAAGCATTGTTGAAGTTAATTTAATTGTCATTTGTCACCACATACACACACATATATATCCATTTTCATAACTACCCTTGTTATATCACTAATTACCATGAGAATTCCAAAATTTGTCACACAGCTCAGGATGCACTGATTTTTCTAATTAGATGGATGTCAAGATTTCCACAATATAAATATAGGGAGTTTTACATTGCTGGAGAGAGCTATGCAGGTACTTGCACTAGCTAGTAACAACACTAGAAACTTTTAATTAATTTTTGTAAAATTTAAGCTGACGTTTTGTGTTATTATTTTATGTTTATAGGGCACTACGTCCCCCAGTTGGCTAAGAAAATTCATGATTATAATAAAAAGAATCCTCAAATTATTAATCTCAAAGGGTTCATTGTAAGTTAATTCTCTTAACTCAAATATATATACTCTACCTAAGGATCAAAATTACATAACTTTTCTGTGCATGTAAGTAATATTTGCTTTTTGTTTGCAATATGAAAACTACCTAAGGTGGGAAATGCTGTGACTGATAGCTACAATGATGGGATTGGAACTGTCACATATTGGTGGAGCCATTCTATGATATCTGATCAGTCATATAAATCTATCCTCAAATACTGCAATTTCACAGCAGAAGAAACATCTAAAAAATGTGATGATGTTTATAGTTATGCGGTTAACTATGAATTTGGAAATATAGACCAGTACAGCATCTATACCCCAACGTGCACAACATCACAAAACAATACCGTGAGGCACATGCGATTCAAGAATCTTCATCTGATTTCTGGGTATGATCCGTGTACTGAAAATTATGCAGAGAAATACTATAACCTTCCAGAAGTGCAGATAGCAATGCATGCAAATGTTACCAATATTCCTTATAAATGGACTGCTTGCAGGTTTGGTTTTTCACTATGTCATACTGTTTAGAAAAGAAAGAAAACACTGTGCTTTAATTTACAACTTAAAATCAAAATCCAATTCTTCTAAATTCTATGAAATGACAAGTTTTAACACATGTCTTGGTTTATTGGACAGTGATGTGCTCCTGAAGAATTGGAAGGATTCTGAAATTTCTGTGTTGCCCATATACAAAGAGTTAATTGCCGCGGGATTAAGAATATGGGTTTTCAGGTATGGTTTTAAATCGTCTCTTTACATGCAAAAACCGTTGATTAATTATAATCGTTAATTAAAAATTAAAAAATATTTCAAATTTTATCATATATATTTTATTAAAGTATCCTCGTCACTTTCAAAACTTGCATGAAATTAGTAGAAAACTTCAAATGTTTTAGCATGATTTTTTTTATTTGATTCTTAAATATATAAAATAAAAAAGTCATGACACATTTATTATTGATTTAAAGCCTCATATTTTGAAGGTCGTACTTGATTACTTATCATATAATCATCCACGATCACCCGTTGACCGAGGGGTTGACTATTTGTTGGGTAAAATGACGTGTTTAGCAGGCAAGCATTTCATTAATCCTAAGTATAAAAAAGGCCAGGTTAATTTTTTTTACCTTTTTTTTTTTCCTACTAAGGGTTGGTTTGACAAAATGGTGAGAAACTAACATGTTTAATTTTTAGACTTTAGAAAAGTCTCCTATATTGCTCTAGACACACACGACGAGGGTTACTTTTTAAAAATTATAAGTCCTAATAATTACCTATGAGCTCATCAACTTCGTCTTATTATATTTGTCATTGTTGCCTCTCACAGTCTCACTCACTATACTAGCATACGGGTCATTGACCTATGTCGTCACAACCTACTTGAATTTTTCTTTACTTTCTCGTCAGAAGCTCCGTCTATCAAAAGTGGAATCTCTTTACTTTGTAAAACTCTCCTTTTTCTAACTAATTGTTAGGGCTTGGGCGACGTCCTATTACTAGAATGGTGTCTCTAAAAAATTCTCATTAGGACACGAAAAAGAAAATGAGAAAGAAATTGTTCACTTAAGAAATGTTTGTCCCTTTTAAAAAAGAATGAAAAAAAATGTTACAATTGGAATAGGCTCATAACACTAGGTGATTTTTATCACTTTTGAGTAATAGTATATTATTTCTCTCATATAAATCTTCCTTTAAATCATCCTATTACTTTATAAAAAAAATTAAACAAAAATAAATAAGTCTTAAAAGTATGAATAATGATACACAAATAACACCATTATTTTAAACACCTCATCAACACATTTCATTCTCTTTATCTCTCTTTCTATTACATCATAAATTCTATAATACTTATATTTTTTCTTTTTTTTCTAAGTGTTGCATATAGGTTTTGGATGTTCATCAAACTTTATTCTAAAACTGTAAAACACATTCAATATCTACCCAACCAAATAAATAAAATGATATAGGAAAATTCATAATTTTTCTAATTCAGACTTATTCTTTACTAGTTGTATGAGAGTTTCTACTGTGTCTTAAAAAGTTGTGAGAATTTTGGTATTGTTTTTTTAACCATTAAAATTGCTATGTCATGAATCTTTTCATTAATTATAGAATTTTTGGTTTTTCTTTCAAATTAGTCCTTGATTAGTTTTTTAAAATTAAAATTACAACTATTTTAAATTTTAAAAATTTGATTAAACATAAGTTTTAAAAGTATGAACCCTATTCTCTTTCTCCGATATTAATACAGAATCATAATTATACTTTTCTTGAAGAATCACAATTCTACTTTACTTGAAGGTAACAATCACTCTTATTTATATTTAATCAGAGTTTTTAATTAAAATAGTTGTAATTTTTATTTTAAAATATTGAAATTAATCAAGACCTAATTTGAAAAAAAAATCTTTTATTTATGAAAAGACAAATAATATGACAATTTGATTGGTTAAAAAAACAACAATATCAAAACCCTCACAATTTTTTGGGTTACCTTTGAAATTCTCCTATTTGTGTTTTTTTTTTTTTTTGAAAGGCAAAATTGTATTATATATATATATATATATATATATATATATATATATATAT
>PYAF01000424.1:1038833-1073295 GCA_007407185.1 Glycine tomentella
GGACCCATAACTCAAAATCTTTCTTGGGAATAGCAGCATAATAAGAAGCTTAGTAATTTATTAATTATTTAAATTTTTTTCCTTGTATGAGATTATGCAGATACTTGATACTATATATATATATGTGTGTGTGTAATAAAAACTCAATACCATTTTGCTTTGCTATATTGCAGCGGGGACACAGATTCTGTGGTTCCAGTTACTGCCACAAGGTTTTCTCTCAACCACCTTAACCTCAGGATCAGAACTCGTTGGTATCCATGGTACTCTGGTGGACAGGTATTAATTTATTAATTAAATATGAAACCCATTTAACCATATTACACGTACCAATATTTCTCACTGAGGCTTATGTGTTTTGTTGTTACTTTAGGTTGGTGGATGGACAGAGGTGTATGATGGACTAACTTTTGCAACAATAAGAGGAGCTGGCCATGAAGTACCTTTATTTCAGCCAAAGCGAGCTTACATTCTTTTCAAGTCTTTTTTAGCAGGAAATGAACTACCGAAATATTGACATGTAACACGTTAACGTTAATTAAATTGCAACACTCATTAATAGTATATCTTTCGGCTAGGGTGTCAATTTTTCAAATAGAGAAATTCTAGTAATAATCTTTTTTTTTTCCAACTAATTATTTCATGAAATCAACATGAATCTCATTGGATAATGTGAACTCTATTTTTTATTAAGTCTCACATTTATAATAAATTTTGTACCATTTAAAGAAAACTATGTTAAAAGTTATTGCATGCTTACATTCTTACATTCCTCTTTTCTAATTGAATTATGTAAATTGTAAAACTTGAGGGTGCAAAATTTAGAGGAAGAATACTAATGCCACCGTAGCCTTCTCGTATAGAGCAAACAAAATTTAGGTGTGCTTTAATTAAACACTACATTCAAACGTAATCTTTATTAATATTAGATAAAAGAGTAGATTATATTCGCACTCTTTATATTTTTTTTTCAAATTGTATATGATATTTTTTCTTTTTTACATCTTACAAAAAGTCTTCTAATTATTTAGTTCATATTACACCTAGATCTCCTCCTTCCTAAACATCAATTTAATAATTTAACAGAAAATAAGTACATGTTGATCACATGACTTTTAATGAAAATTAACATCTAAAATACTTTCATCTTCTTTCTCAAAATCACATCTTGGATTTTACGAACTCTTCTTTTCTTCAACAATCATTTTTCACTTACCACCACCACCACCTCTTTCTCCTCCTCCTCCCTCTCCCACGACATGCGCAACATCATCTCTTCCTTCTCATCGTCATCCCCACCCACCAACACGGCGTTCGAGCGCACCCACTTCCGTTGGAGCAACCACCACCACCGTAGCCACCGCCACATCCATATCCACCTCCACCACCTCCTCGTCCCCGTCGTAGATTCGACCACCATCACTGTTGCGTCTAGTTTCCTGGACATTGGAGTTAGTTAATGTCATTAATAGAATGGGGTAAAAGTAGTGTATAAAAAGGGAGGTATCGAGTGCAATTTGAAAAAAAACACATGAGTTACGAGTGTAATTTATTATAATGGACAATTTTGTCTGCTCAAATATTTCAATTGACGTTAGTTAACGATAACATAAGAGGATAAAAGTAATATATAAAAAAACAGGGATACAGGATACCATTTGAGAAAAAACACAGTGTGCGAACAATTTCATATGCTCAAATATTTCAATTGACAGTTAATTAACTATATTAATAGAAGGGGATAATAGTAATATATAAAAAGGAGGAATATCAGATATAATTTGAGAAAAAAAAAACACAGGGAATGTAGGTGTAATTTAATCTAGATAAAATTTATAATAAAAAATATAAAATCATTAATGATACTTATTAAATAAGTAAAACCTGTAAAATTTTGTAATTATTAAGGAATTTTAACTAATAATAATGTGCTTAAAAAGGTGAATTAAAAAAGTGTATTTTTAACATTTTAAAAAACCACATTGATAAAAAATAAAAGACAAACCAAAGAACTGTTTTGCACAGGGGAAAAAAAAAGAGAGGATAACAACATGATAATGTGGCCCGAGTTCTTCTTGGGGTAATTTATGCTTTACTTAAGAAAATATTTTTTTAATTCAAAACGCATAAAAAAATAAATCAATTGGATAAATTTTCCAAAAGCAAAAATATATAAGTGACTTTACTAAAAGAGTAACTATTTGGGGAAAAAGAATAAGAAGAAACTTCATCATTAAAGGTTTTTCTTTTTCAAAATGTATCTATACTTACCCCGAATTAACAAAGACAAAAATGGAATTGATTCTTCCCACTAAACAAAATAGGACAAGGACAAAAGGAACGGAGAAAAGAAGGTTCACCACCATTTCCAATTATCCGTACATAATTTGAATAAATAAGATTGCAAAATCAAAATCACTGTCAAAGGAGAAATAAGCCTTTCTGACAGGGTTTTGTATGCAAAAATGAGCTTCATCTCACTGTCATGTCTTCCACGCTATTGAGCCCTGGCAGCATTCAGGAACTTGTTTTTCAATATCAATAACCACTTACACAAATTAATTTCCAATCTTCCTCTTGAATATTGAGACTTTTACCTGGACACCCTTCTTGTATGCATCGTTGTATGATTCAATGGTAAAAGTGAAAGTTTCTGCAACCAAAACATGTTTAATAGTGTCAAATTGCAATTTTTGATGTGCATTCAAGACCATACTTTGATTAATAAAAATTATCAGTTATCCGCCCCAACTCTCAATACTTTTGAGTTTTGACATATTCAATTTCGTGAACTAGGCAAGTCAGTTGCCAGTTGAAAGCAAAAGGGAAAGCTGTGGAATGCTTTCGTAAAGTGAATAAAACTATCCAAATTTAGGTGTCTCAGCCGACAATTTCTTTTGAATTTTTTTTTTTTTTTTTTTTATCTAAGCAGCAGAAAGCAATCAAGGAATTTTCATATATATTCTTTACATGTTTGTTTATGTTTTTAAACGTCTGCTCCTATATAACCACAGTCATAACATAAAACGAACCATGATAACGTTATAAGACATACCCCATCTAATGTACAGCATATATATATATATATATATATATATATATATATATATATATATATATATAACAATAAGATGATGATGCACATAAAAACTGTCTAACAACTTTTATAAGGAAAAATTAAAGGGCGAATAAAGTTCTAATATCCAAATCTGTCTATGAAATACGGACATCTCTCTTGTTTGAAGTGTCGTCATGTTAACACGACACACCTAGACACTTGTCCAACACCTTATTAGATATTTGATTCAAAGTTACTTTTTGTTGACTTGAACAATTAAGTTGTCATTTCTAGACAATTAATACACTTAAAAAACATAGAAGGTTGGTTTAAAAAGATGAATATATCATCAATTTAGATATTTTGTCGTATGTTACTAATATTTCACTTAATTAGAACATCTTTGTTTATGTTTATGTGATATCCCTGTGTCCTACATTTTAGATTTTAGATATTGAACCGTGTCAAAGTGTTCGTGTTCATATCAGAGTAGTCCGTGCTTCATAAAAATCTGCTCATAAAAGCACAAAAAGTCTCTGTATAACACTAACTATGAGATACAGGGGAGAGAGAGAGAGAGAGAAAGCAATTACAAAACCTTTATTAACTCATCCTCAGAGTAACCATCAAACTCTAGTCTGCATAATACAGTACAGAAAAGTAACACCATTATGAATAACTCGTATAACTGAAAAAGAGAAAAACAAGAAAAGCTATAATTGTTTAGCAAGACTGCCATATTCAGCATGTTCTTTCTGTACTCACACTGCTTCATCTGGGGCAACCATTTGCACCACCTTCACTATCTCGTGAAGATTTAGCGTGTTGCCAAGCAAACCTGCCTAAAATGAATCCACAAACACAAAGGTTATGAATATTAGGATCAGTCACATCAGATTGACAAGCCTACAAAGCATACCAACATTCTCCTCAGTTTTGAATTTTAATAGGGACTGAAAAAAGGGTAAAGAAAAGATTAAGAGGCATACAAACAACAAGAAACTTTTATGTTGGGAGTGCATGGTTAAAAATATCATAAATTATGCAACACAGAAGACAAGAATTACTTCAATGTAAACTCAGCAAACAAAGACGAGATTAATCATGAAATAGGGAAAGTTTAGGTTGTAGATACATAACATACAAGCTAAATATCCTTGGGGTCTAGATCAATAATCTATATCCGATGATCAGGTAGAAGAGAACATTGAAGAAGACAGGACAACCAACCAACTCAAGTAAATTCACAAATGATAGCAATAAAGTTCAGTTAATCAATGGTCTGTTTATTTTTCTAAGTGAACAGCTGATACACAATTTTCAAGACAAAAGCCTCTACATAAAGTCAGTTTTCTCAGCCAAGATTTGACTTCTAAGAAAATTCTGTTCGGGTGACTTAACAAAAAGACATCAACAGTTTACAATTTACAAAGATAAGTCAATACCAAGAATATATACCCAGAATAATTAAAAAAATATATATTATTTTATGCGCCCACCGTGGGGCTCGAACCCACGACCACAAGGTTAAGAGCCTTGCGCTCTACCAACTGAGCTAGACGGGCATTTGATAAATTTGTTTATAGAAGATATTTTAACATTAAGAGAGTCAAACAAAGAGAAAGCTATGTACACGAAGAAAACATATGCAGGTAACAGGTACTAATATTACGAATAACACCTCTCCCCAGCACCCAATCCAATCCCATACATCATGATATAAAGAAAAAGTTTTCAACTTTATTGACCTTAGAAGCAACCCGGAAGAAAAATGAATTAATGGAAAGGGAGACTTACAGAGAGAAGAAGATGATAGAGGGCAAAGCATTTCCCACTCAGTTGATAGAGAAAGTGTGGCTGTGTTTTGGATTTGGCTTCCATGCGGAGGGGAAAAGAGTTGAAACTTGAAAGTATGTGTCTTGATTATGGAGGGAGGTGATGGATTTTGGAGGGTGAAAAGTACTACAGTATTATATTACATAATGGAGATATTTTGATTCTATGTATTGGACAGTGAGGCTGAAAACTCTCGGTGACCCAATGTGTGTAATCTCTGTTTAAGATTACTCATAGATCTGACCAATCGTAAAGTAACAAACAAGTGATCCCTCCGAATTGGCTTCATTATCGCCTGTCCATGTGTTTATCACTTATCACTCTCAAATTGCCGCGTTATACGATAGTTGACTTTTTTCCCCCGTTTTTTTAATGTATTTCTAGCCTTTTATTTTTTTTAAAAGATCTTGGTATTCCTATTCAGTATTGTTAAGAGATTAATTAAAGAATTAAAAAATATATCTATTATATAAATTATAAAAAGTGTAAAAAATACTATAAACATCATAATTTTTCATTTTTTCAATAAAATTATTTTTATTTTAAATTTCTTTACTAATGTCTTTAGACCTTAAGACACTAATTATCATTTTGTCTTTTTTTTTAAAATATATATTTAATGAATTATATTTTAAAGAAATAAAATAAAACTTTTAATGTAAATTCCAACGCATATTTACTATTAAACTTTGTACTTATTCTTTTTATTTAATAATATTTTTTAGCTAAATTACTCTTGTAGTTTCTTAACTTTATTTTAGATTATAATTTAGTATTTTATTATTAAAAATTGTGAAATGTTCCTTTAACTGATAAGTTATTGAAAACATAATTAACAAAAAAAATACACATGGATATCTATTAGATTCTTTGTCGACATTATAGGACAATAAATAAAATTGTTTTGCGTTATTTGTTAACATTGTTAGTTACCAATAGAGGCTAAAATTAAAATAAAAAAAAAGGTATCATACACAATTCACATAAAAACATATGTTGCGAGTGAAGGGGAGTGGTATCCAAGTGTTATACAAGGCAACCAATTGCTCAGTTTTTTTTAGGTTACAAAATGATAGGATGTGGAATATAATAAGTGAAAACCTCAAGAAAAATATGTATAAATTACTTTTTTTTAATCTTCTGCATATTTATAATCATATAGGGTATAATGATTTTTTTTTTAACTTTTGCTTACTTTTATGCATTTTGGATCTAGTTAAAGAGAAAGGGAGGATGGGAGAGAGAAGAAATGTACATTTTTTTTTAAAAAAGTTCCCTTCCTTTAGTTCATATGAAAATAAGAAAGGAATGAAAAAAATTATGAGTCTCTTACTAAAATTGATTCTTTCCGATTCAGGAAGAAAAGACTCTTTAAAAAGAGTAAAAAAAATTAAATTACTATTTTATTCTGTAATTACAATATATATAAACAAAATTATTGTGTCTCATTTATTATTAGTAACATTTGTGTCTTTTAGTAGATATGCTTATTTATTTCCTTTTACTATCTCTTTTTTTTTTCTCTCCGACCAAACAACTATAATCATCTCTTCCTTATTTTTTTTCTTTCTCACACTTTCTTTTGTTATATTTTCTTACATAAATCAAACAAAACAATAGTGCAGGCTGTGTAGCTTGCTTCTCATATTAGAAGAAACAAATTTAATGTGAGATAATTTCTTTCACTATTTCTTTTTCTCTTTCCATACTTTCTTGCATATTAAAGGAAAGAGTTATATATATTTATATATACATACGATCATCTAGTTATTATTTATTTGATTGATAGAAATTGCAAGAGAAGGACAAACAGAGAAATATACGTGAATGGAGAGTCTCACACGTACACACAGTGGAGGAGAGAGAAAGAGTGGAATATTAGTGACCGACAAAAAATGTTAACAAGTGCAAAAAACCAAACTCCAACATCAACAGGCACCGGCAGCTTTATTTTACCCTAACTGCTGCTCACTGGTCAAATTATCAGAATCTTTGTTTTAGGAGACTTCTCTGCAATCCGTGTTAGTTTTAAAATTCTTACCATGGTTGTCGATGGTGTGTGTGGGTAGGTTCACCTTTTGTACCACCAATACTACCCCCTATCACCAGAGACATTAACCAGATTGCCCTCAATACAAGACTGTGACCAATGATAAACCAAAGTACTCACGCATTTAACTAGAATATAAGCGTATAAACTTATAAATTATATAACACTCTTTATTATACTTTCTATTATTATAATTAGTTAAAATTTATTAAAAACAATAATATTATACTAGTAAATTTTAATCAAAATTATTTTTAAAAATGTTAGCTAGAACGTATTGTACTTAAATTTCTCTTATACATAAATACGTATGCGGAATGGCCACCAAAAAAGAAAAATGCGGAATGCGGAATTACGTAAAGAAAAGGGTAAGGCGTGCGCATGTTGAAAACAACCAATAAGATCTGAAAATCTGTGGCTATAGCACCAAGCAAAGCATGGAGCAAAAGAAAGAAATGAAGGGTAATGGTGAGGGAGCTTTCAATCAAAGAGAATTAGTGGCTATTAGGCTAGGTAGGTTGGTGTCACTCACAAAAGTCCTGAAAGTAGGTGCTGGTGGGATCTTTCTAATTCCATTCATGAAGATAGAGGAAACATTAAATATAAAGATAGGGGTTCAGTTGGGTGTATATATGAATGTAGAAGACAAAGTACCTAATCCACCCTTCTCTCATATTATATGCTAATGCTAGTGAGGGTGAGAGTGAGGCACTAATCTATCACAAATACTAATAATGTCGCAATTGGCAAATGGGTGTGTCATGTGTATGATTTTTCTTCTTTACTTTACCCGCTTCATCATGAAAAAACAAACCCATATTGATATTGGTTTTCTCTTTTCTCCACCCAGGACACACGGTGAAAAAGCAGAAAAAAGAAGCATCAAAATGAGAAGGGTACACAGGTAAATGCACACCAATTGACCTTTCACGTATAAATATATAAAGAGGATATAATTTTTTATAATTATTTTTATCTCTATTTTTTTAGATATTTTATCCTTATTTTTAATAATATTATAATAATAATAATAATAATTAATTCTCATTAATCATACAAATTAAAATTAATTTATTGGCCAAAATTAGATAACAATCCCACTTTTATTGAAAATTTTTATTTTAAATCATTTTTTAAAATTTTAATTTTTTTAAGCTTATAGTAATTTTCCATTATTTTTATATTATTAATTTTTTTATTAACTGTATTTAATTTAATTTTTTATTACTTAAAAAATTTAAAGAGACAAGGAAGTGTCTCTAATAATAATTGAAATGAAAGGGTCGTCTGTATGATTCGTAAAAGCCACCATGGCACCATCATGGAAGGGGCAACAAAAACCAAAGTACTCAAATCCAAAGCCAAAGCCTAAAAATAAGGTTGCACAACAACTGCTACAGCGTAGCAGAGAAACAGCATCATCTCACTCATTTTATCTATCCATCCCACCCCTTTGCCTTTTTTTCCAGCCCCTAATCTATGTATCTATCTATCTTCAATACTACCCCTCTTTCTCTCTCTGACCCATCCTCTCTCTCTCTTCACAGACACCAACAACAAATGGCACACACAATGAAAGAAGAAACATGGAAACTCCACGCATCCATCATGCCATCAAAACCAAAGAGTCCACACCACCCAACCCAACCCTCTTTCTCTCTCATCAATGGCCCAGCTGGACCAAAATTTATGTAGAAGAAAGAAAAACAAAAAAGAAAGAATGGGAAAACAAAAGAAAGAGAAGTTAGATGTGTTCAAATGTCCTCCAACCAAACCCACCTTACATCTCTCTTTCTCTCTCTCTCATCAAAACCATGTTCCCCGAATTGCCCTTCTGCAAGCCCCCAAAAAATCCCATCTTCATCACTGGTCTTTCAAAAGAACAATATTTTTCACCGAGTTATGTGGGCTTTTTGGGTTTCTTTGTCTCGGTCAGAGTTTCTCACAGAGAAAACAGGAAAGCGAGAACCTTCTTACCGCTTCACCTCTTCTCTCTTTCTTGGGCCTCTCTTTTCCTATTTCTTACTCTCACGTTTCGTTCCATCATCCCTCATTCCTCACCCCACCCCACCCCCACCCACCCACCTTCTTCTTTCTCTCTTTCTCCCCTTTTCCCTTTAGTTTTCGTTTGTTCTTCCCTTGTGGGTTCTCTTGTTTCTCTCTGATCTCATGAAGAAGATGAAAGGGGTTGTCTCCATGGAACCTCCTTATGAGGTGTACCAGGATCATAGGGCCAGGTTGAGACACCAGAGTCTCTTGCAGGACTATGAAGACCTGCACAAGGTAACCCCTTTGCCTTGCCCTCTTCTTTATTTTTCTCAAAGATCGATTTTTTTTGTCGTGGGGTTCTTTGGATCTGGTTTTTCCCTTGTTGGCTTTGTGGCTTTTGGTTGATTTGGGGTTGTAATGATTCTTTGTTGTGAAAATTAAGGATTTTTTTGGAGGAAGCGAAGAAGGGATCTTGTGTTTTTATTGAGATGTTTGTTTGATAGTTTAAAGGGTTTGTGTTGGTTGATCGTTGTGAAAATTATGGATTTTTTGGAGGAAACACTGAAGGGATCTTATGTTTTGATTGATATGCTTGTTTGATCATTTGTTTGGCTTTTACCTATGTTTATGATCCGATCTGATGTGATGGTGGGTTTTTATGTTCATCTTTGTGGTATTTGTTCACATCTCTCCTGTGTGTTTCTAACTTCGTTTCTTTATCTCAATCAAATCAATTTTTTGTACTCCAAACAAAATCTTCGATTCTTATCTGCAAAATTTTCGAGTATTTGTGGACATAAAACTACAGTCACATAGCAGTGTGCTCTTGTAATTTGAGTTCTCTTGTTTTGGTAATCTTTTCTACATGTTTAATAAAGCTCTTCCCGGAGCCTTTCCTCTGTATAGTTTTGAGTCTCAACCTCTTGGGTCCTTATGCTAATTAGCTTTGTACGTTTGGTTTTTGGTTTATGTATCGTATTTTCCATAAGTTGTTTGAATCAATTCAATCATGAACAACTGAATAATGCTTAGTTGTGAATTAGTCTCTTTTTTTCTGACGGCTCACTTTTCCCATGAGTCATGACATTCATGGGTCCTTTTGTTAATTACCTGTGTATATTTTGCTTCATATCGTATTTTCCATTAGGTTTTTAAATTAATCTCGTCATGAACTTAATAATTAAATAATACATAATGATTAGTCTTCTTTTCATGGCGGATCACTTTCCCTAGTTTTGTCAAAATAATTTCGTTAGTGTGTTTGTTTGTCTATGTTCCTCATGCAAGTCTTGTTTCAAAGGTTTTGTTTAACATTTTTTTTGGAGAAATTGTTCTAATGAAATTTCTATTTCTAATATGCTCAGGAAACAGAAGCCATGAGAAGGAAATTGCAGGCTACGAAGCAGAAAAAGTTGATGCTGGAAGATGAAGTTAGGTAATGTTTCATGCCTCAAAGTAGTAGGTGGATTTTCATAGTTTGCAGTTTATTGTTATTCATAAAATGGTTATTGACTGTTCATAGTTTGCAGTTTGTTGTTATCCTCACCTCTGTCTCTCTTGTAAACTGCAGATTTTTGAGGCAACGTTACAATTACTTGCTAAAACACCCTATTCTAAAGCCTCAACCAAAGCAACAAGTTGTAAAGCCACAAAAGCTCAAAATCCAAGCTCCCATCATCTCAAAGGGAAAGAATTACAACAGGAAGGAGCCTACCCTGCGACCCCACCACCACGCATCTCATTTGAATTCAAATGGAAGGATTTCCAATGTGGCTGAAGTCCCACTGAAAAAAACTGGCCACTTGTTTGATCTAAACCTGAATGCTAGGAGTTCGAGTAAAAAAGATGCTTCCAATAACATTTCTGCTCCACCAGTGCTTGACTTGAATCACAAAGAAAGGATTAACAGCAGTAAGGAAGCCACAAAGAAGAGTGTAACTCCATTTTTCGACTTGAACCAGATTTCGGTAATTAACTACACGTACATTTGCGTCATGAATCCTTTATGTTTTTGATTCAAGTAGACCTATAGTTTCCTTACATTTTGATTTCATGCAGAGAGAAGAGGAGGAATGGCAGGGAAACAGTGAGCCCATGAGGATCGAAGAACCAAAAAGAAGTTCACAAAGAGTTGCGAGTGACGAGCAGCACAGCGATATCAAGCTCTCGGCTGCTTGTAGAAGTGTTGGGGATGGATCAAATAGGGCAGGGAAGAGGAAGATTTCATGGCAAGACCAGGTAGCATTGAGGGTTTGATCTTATATAAGTACAGTAGACTGAATCTATACCCTTTCCAAACGTGTAGTCTGCCTTGATATGCAACAGATTTTTAACCTTCAATTCTAGTTTTATCTTTTACTTTGTAAAGATAAAATATACCTTATAGAATCATATGTTCAATATATATATATTAGATGAAGTGGAGAATTCTATTCCCCTAAATCATCATATCTTTCTCACAAGTTTTGCTTGATGTATCTTTTACATGGAAAATCCAAAATTGGATTTCCATTCTGTGATTGAGATGGTGGCCGTAGTTTCTTGCTCATTGTGGCTGGTTTCAAAGGTTTGGGACTAGGGACTAGGATCGGTTGCGCACATTTGTTTGTTTAGTATTTAAATTATGTAAACATAAGATTCTCCGGTTGCATTTTCCTGTTGTATAATGTCTAAACCTAACTTATCAACCATTTAGAAGAAATCTATGTATAAAAAAAATACAATATACTTTACCAAAATTCAAGGTTAGCATGTTGAGAGTTTGGGCGCCACGACAAAGGAGTTGTTAAATGTCTATTCTGTAGAAGTTGCTAAGAAATTGTACTAGGTGGCCAGTTCTAAGCACATGGTTGGTCACTTTGGCTGCCTAAGTCAGGAAATCTTTACATTTAAAATATTTTTATTTTATATTTTACGTTTGGATATTAACTCAAAATATGAAACCGAACAAAGAGCCTATTTGGCACCCAATAAAGTAAGTGCATGTAAATCTTAATCCAAGTTCAAGCTTAACTAACTCTGTAACAGAGGCATTTTTTCGGCTTTTAGCCCTTTTATTCATATTCATGTTAATTGACAAGAAAATGAACTTTTGAGAAAATATTGCAATTAGGTGGTGTTTGGTAATTTTTTTTCCTTCTCTTTTCAAGAAGTCAGTTCAAATGTGTTTAGAAAAATTCTTAAAAAGAAAAGGACTTTGCTTATAATAAATAAATAAAATAAAAAGAGCTTGAAAAAGTTGGGCTAAATAGTCAGTTTTGATTCCAAAAGTGTGATTTGGTAACAAATTTGTTCTTGAAAGATAAAAAATAAAAATTTAGTCTTGAATTTGCAAAAAGTGAGATAAATTAGTCATGTCGTTACATTTGTGAGATGATTTTATCATTAAGTTGTAATGTTTGAATATCAATTTGACAATAAATTATATTTTTGAAGATTAATTTGGCATGAAAATATAAAGTTTAGAGATCAATTTATTATTAAATTGTCTGTATAATTAATTTGTTACACTTTATACATGTTCAGAAACTAATTTATAAATGTTATATTTACAATTTATGAATCTATACACTACACATATATTGTATTGTCATTTAGGATTTGCAACACTGCCATTGTTGTGGTTAAATTTCTTCATATTAGCCAGGTGTTTTTCTCCAATCTTATGGCTTTGCATGACAATTTTTGATCAGTTTCAACTTGACAAAATGCACACAAAATTTAAATTTCTTCCTTTTTGGTAGTGCATTTGTTTCCCCTACTTGTTTACTAGTAGTTGTTTCATTTTGGTTGTCCATACCACCTAAACCTTTGCTTTTGTGAACAACTTGGTCCTTTTTTTTTTTTAGATTCCAGTTTAGATGTGTTTGTGGGTGTTAAACAAGGATGAAGTGTTTGACCTTCTGGTCTTAAATCCAACCCTTAATTCATGGTAACAATGAGTTTAGTATAGTTCACACAATATTTACTTTTCTTCAATGATAAAGTTATTTTCTTTCTTTTACCTGTCTTTTGAGTTCTAGTGGATTCTTCGTTAGTCTTATATTTTTTTCCTCGAATATGATCATTGAAGCCTTTTTCACTTGTTGTAGTAATTTGATACAACTCAACCACACCTTCTTGGCTTTCTTCTGTAGACTCTCATTGTCATCAATTGTAGGTGTCATTGCTTTATGCTTTCCACCACGATGATTATTTGACTTATCCTGCAATGGTATAAACAAAGTCATTTATGCTTACTAGCCAAATAAAGGCTTCAAGACAACAAAGTATTCAAGGGACATTCTCCAATAGGTGGAATTTTTTTAAATGAAAAACAAAAAATGAGAAAAAACATTTTCATAGTCCAAATAGCACTAAAGAAGAAGCAGGAAAATAAATTCAAAAATTAAGACAATGATAAAGACAAAGGATAAATTAATCATAAGACTATACATTAACCAGTATGATCACTTTATCATTGTTATTAGAAGCTTGTCTGTTATCAATTTGGAAATTATCCTTGTTAATCTACATAGAAGCTTGGGATGGTAAATGGAATTGTGGCCCACTACACATGGTAACATTATTCAACTGACTCATATTCTGATTAAAAGACACTAAAGTTGGTTCTCGAAACACAACCCCGTATAATCTTTGCATCGAGATTCTGAATGTTCTTTCCATTTCCTTTCTTACTTCCTCTTCCAACTCTCGTTATCGTGTCAATGCCATCTCACGAGTGATGATTTCTTTCCTGATTTCCTCCTTCTATAGTTCTCGCCATATTTTCTCTTTCTCCAACTTTCATTGGAACACTTTGTGGACATTAATTAGCATGTCCATTAGAAAAACTCTAGGCACCAAAACATTACTAGGAAACCACATGATGCAAACTCACACCCTGGAAATTGGATTGTTAATAGAATGAATTAGTGGCAAAAGTCTTGTGTTTTCGAACAAAAAAACAAATGGGTCTAGTGAAGAAAGGAACATGAAGATTGGACAAGTGTTACCTTGTAATGGGCAATTGGCAACATAGGTGTTGGCGAGAAGAGAGCGTTGCAATGGTGATGGTGTACTTTGGATTTGGCCATCACGATATCTGAACTCCATGGAAAATTTTCAAAAGTGAAACAAAGGAAAAACAATACTTAGAAAGAAAAACAAGTGCCTATAAAATCAGATAGTGAGGGTTTGTGTGTAGTGTTGAGTTTGAATGTGCCATTAAATAGATGTGAGTGTGACTGAGGGGTATTGGCACGCACGCATCTAAGGCACGTTTAGAGAACACGGTGTTTTCATTCAGATGGTTTGAGTTTAGAGATATCATCCTGTGTGATGATTTTTGGGTTTGGTGATGCATGTAATAATCAAGTACTAAGTGTTTACCTTATTCATGCTCAATACTTGTAAAGAGAATGAAAAGGAAAAAGTATTTCTAATGTTGAATAGGACTCTATAGTAAAAAGAAAATGTCTCCAATAAAAAAACATTGATTATGAGTAAATATAAAATATTTGAAATATTTATTAATATTCATTTATTACACATTTAATATTATTAATAAATTATCTGTGGATGAATCATAACACAAATAATGGTAAAAAAACATGTTTAATAGTACTTCCTCTATCCTTAATTATAATATCTTTAAATAAATTTGTTTTTCTTTTTTTATAAGTTCTTTTTCTAATTTCTAGATACATTAATTATTTGTTTTCTTACATATCGTTACTTAATTATTTTGTCTCAAAACATTATTGAGAAAAAATTGGGTGGATAAAGAGATAAGAAAAGAATAATATTAGAAATAATTGACATATTTAATGTGATTAACTAAATTAATTACTTTTTTAAGGGGTGTGAATTAGTTAAAATGTCTTTTTATTAGAGACGGATGGAGTATATATTTAACAAGTTTTTGTTTTGTAAAAAATATATTATTAAAATAGTAAATGCAATAAATAATTGGAATTAATGTTTTCTATCTTCAACATAAGACAATATTGCAATTAAATAATACTTATTGCAATATTGCAATGCAATTAATTGTAGATACATTTATTCTACCTTCATTATTGTGATGACCTAATTACATTAATTACAATATTAAAGATTTCATAATTGTATTGCTTCAGTTCTTTTTTAATTATTGGATTTTTAGAAATTTTTGGTTTTGTTTATCTTTTATTTGCAAAATTTAAGATCATATTAATTACTTTTTTTTTATCAATTATATCTTTACTTCTCTCTTAATATTTAATTAATTTATATATACATTTATTCCGGAGTAAAAAGAAAAAGACATAAAATAGAAAATTGTTTATTATTTTATTAAAATCAAGAAAATTTATTATATTACTTAGTTTCTACAAACAATCTCAAAAGACAGATAAAAAGGAACGAACCAAGTAGTAAATTGTGAAAAGGCCTTCCATTTGACATACACACCAAATAATTTTTTAAATAAAATGCATTGATTACAATAATGAAGACTTTTCGATGACATTGTTAAACAAAAAAATTTAGATTAGGAAAAAGTCTTCAAAGATATTTTTTTAAAATAATAAAATAGAATTATTTTATTTTATTTTGAACAATATTAGTTTTAAACAATAAAATTATTATTTTCAATCTATTTTAAACAATAATTATTTTACTTTTTGGTTTAAATTATTTGTTATATATAATTAATTAGAGGTATTTTATTTTTAATTAGTTAAATGTATTGAATGCTTAATATTGAATATAAATCCTGACAAATACGTAACATCAAAAAATGAATTTAAAATCTTGAATTTTAAATGAGGGTATTAGTTTAATGCTATTTCCTTATGTTTCATATAAGAATACCGTTAACAATTTAATATAATTGATAAACTTTTTTATAAAAAAAAATATTTACTGAAATAAAGGATGTATTGGTAAAATATTAAATATAACTTTTTAATAGAAAAATAATTTTTTCGATTTTAACTATTGTTGTTAAATATAATAGCAAATAAATTATTAAAAAATTTAAATATTTATATGAAGTAAAGAGACAAATAAAATTAAAAGAGACTTTATTGTTCATTAGATTGACTTGAAGTAATTTTAAATATAACTTGCTTGAATGAACTTTGGATGTATCTTTAATTTACACTTTACACATTTTTTTTAATTTAAATAGTTTAAATTTAAGAATAAATTTATTATTTAAAAATATCTTAAAAATCTATTTTAGTATTAATATATGAAAGTTGTGTGATCAATGATGATGATATTTGATAATATTATTTAGAGTAAAATATACTTGTATCTTCTATGATATTTTAAATTGCACCTAATACTGCTCTCTTTTTACAAATTATTTTTATCACTTATGTTAACGTCGTTAACTAATGTTAATTGTAATATATGAGCAAATAAAATTGTCCATTAGAGTAAATTACACTCACATCCCCTATATTTTTCTCACATTGCACACGATACCCCTTTTTTTATACATTACTTTTACTCATTTATGTTAACATTGTTAACTAACGTCAATTGAAATATCTGAGCAGACAAAATTGCCTTAGCATGCAATAGCTGAAGGAGAGAGTCTGTTGAGTTTGCCATTGAATTTGACTATGACATACGTGCCAAGGTTATTGATATCATTGGTCTCAACACCGCCGGTGTACAGGAAACCAGACGTAGCGGTGATGGTGGCCAAAGCTACGGTGGGGGATGAAGAGGTAGTGGAGGTGGATATGGCATTGGCGGTGACTACGGTGGAGGTGGTCGCTACAGTGGTAGCGGTTGCTCTGGCGAGAGTGGATGCGCCCGAACGTCGTGTTGGTGGACGAGGATGACTATGAGGAGGAAGAGATGATATTGTCATTGGAGAAGGATGAGGAGGAAGAGGTGGTGGTGGTAAGTAAAGAGGGGTTGTTGAAGACGAGAAAAACATGAAAATTCCAATATGTGATTTTGAGGAAGAAGATGAGGATATTTTAAACATAAATTTTTATAAAAGTCATTTGACCAACATGTGTCTAATTTTTATTAAATTATTAAACGGTGTTTAGGAAGGAGGGGGTCTGGATGTAATGTGAGTTAAACAATTAAAAATAATTTGTAAGGTGCAAAAAAGGAGAGATATCAAGTGTAATTTAAAAAAAAAAAAAACATAGGGGATGTGAGTGTAAATTACTCTATTATTTATTTCTTTATTTTCTAATTAATTGTAGAAGTGAGAAATTTTTTTTTTCTTTTTATTTCTAATTACTTTGATTTCTTGCTCAATGGCTTGTCTCAACTTTTGTCTTCCATGATTTTATCAAAAGTTAGAGGTTCAATGTCAATAAAAAAAATTATAGCTTTAATTAACTTTGGATATACTTTATTTTTCACTTTACAGGTTTTCATTTTGAATAAGTTAAATTTGAAATTAAATGTATCAAAATCTATTATACTACTAGTAAGGAACCCGTCGCATAGTCCATATGTTCAACGTGATAATATTTTTTTTCTTATTTTTTCTAAATGAGTAAAAAGTTGACAAAAGTAGTTTTTTATTTAATTTTTTTTCTCCAATGGTTGTATGTAATGTTCATTTTCCTTTTTCAACGACTAAAATTCAAATTTATCATTTTAATAGGTTAAGAACACTTATAGTAAAGCTTTAAAAAAACACTTATAGTAGTAATTAAGTTACATATTTTTGCCAATTGTGATCATGAATACCAATAGTTGCAAAAGTACCTAAGTTTTTGTATTTTTATTATGTCTAGTCATGCTACCTGCTTTTAAGTGAATATCATTTTAGCCTTATTTTGGAATTATGCAAATAATCCTAACTTGTCCATAGTATAGTTTATGGTTTGACCCTTTTCATGAACTATTAATAAAGCTAAAAATCCGTAAACCCTTAGTTAAAACATAGATTTGATGGCCTAATTAATTAAGTTTTTATTAAAAAAATTAGGTAATTATTCATACAAATTGCACGTGATTCAAGATTTATATATCGTATAATCCTCAAAAAATATAAAAGAATTATTGAAATATTTAAATGTTTTTACTGAATGATGTATATGAAAGAAATGAAGTAGACAACGTTATGTTAAAAAAAATCATGCAGACAATAATGAATTATATTGATAATAATAAAATTAAAATATATTACTTTTTATGTTTCTACCAAAAAAAAAAAAAGATAACAAGTATAAAAAAATATGTAGAATTCGATAATATTTATTGGACACAAACTTTGGGTTGAGTGTGACGCTAAACTGGTGGTCGCTGCTTTTACTAAACCATAATTGGTTCCTTGAACTTAAAAATTGGTGGTTAGCCTATCTATTTTAGAGCGTGACACTATTTTTGGGAACGAAATGGTTTTAATAATCATAGCTTACTGTTTTTCTGTTTGGAGAACTTCAACTGAACTCGATTTAGACTTCCTCAATATACATTCTGTTAAATTTGGCATGGGTATGATACCCTAGTTCTTTTTTCTTTTTATCTTTAATTTTTTGCTTTCTTTAATAAATTTTTGTATGGTGAAAATGATAAATAGAATGTAAGGTGTGAAAATAGTTGGGACCTTCTTTATTATTATGGTACTGTTACACATCTTTTCCCGGAAAAAAAAATTGGCACAAACATAAGAACAAAAAACATAATTTATTAAACACGTTATAAAACAAAAAATGAACCATAAATAGGTTAAGAAATATTACATTACAACAACATTTACATTTAAAATAAATGTCTAAATATTATTATTAGCACTATGATATTTAAATTATTTAAAATAATACAACATATTTTAAATATGTGTAAATATTTTAATTATTACATTAAACTTTAAATATTTATATTACAAGGTCACACGTTTCAATGATTGACATTCATGCATTAGCATTAAACAATTCAATATTTAAGATATAATACATTAATCAATAAAAATTTGCAACAACATTGTTTTGGCTAAATTTCTTGATATTAGCCAGATGCTTTTTTCCATTTTTATGGCTTTGCATGGTAATTTCTGAGGGAGTTTTAACTTTACAAAGTGCACAAAAAAATTTAAACTTCTTCCTTGTTGTCAATGCATTTGTTTCACCTGTTTCGTTGCTAGTAGGTATTTCATTTTCATTATCCAGACCACCTAAACCTTGACTGTTTTGCACAACTTGATCCTCCTTTCTAGGTTCCAGTATGCCAATGTTTGTGGAGGTTATGCCACGTTGAAGTTTTTGACTATCTAGTCTTGCATCCAACCCTAAATTCACGGTAACAATAGCTTCAATAGAGTTCACAGTTTACTTTTTTTTTTTTTTTTTTAAGACAATGATGTTTTGATCTCTTACCTGTGTTTTTCATTGATGCTTTTGCCTTGTGCTTCTTTCCCCCAAGATGATCATTCAACCCTTTCTCATTTGTTGCTGTAATTTGACATAATCCACATCTCCACTCCTGCTTAGGTTTCTTCTCCACACTAAATCCAGAATGATGATTGTCATCAATTGTAGGAGGTTTCACTGCTTTGCGCTTTGCATCATAAGGATCAACATTTGGCTTACCCTACGTACAATGGTATTAAAAAAAAGATATATGCTCATTGATCAATTAAGAACTTCAATATTCCCTATATATTAACTCCATCTTCTCAATTGACAAATAAGTTATGGTAATATATGCAAGTATACAACTAAGAAAAATAAATAGGATGAAAAATACTTTATTTTATCTTTTTATTTTTTTTCTCTTACAAATACTTATTATAAAAAAAATTATCCAAACAAGCTCTCATTCAATTATTCTTCAAAATCTAGAGCCTTACACAAGATGGATGAACTACATAGTAAAGTCCCCTTATTAAAGTAGCCCATATAAAATAAAATCCTACAAATTTAAACAAATCCGATGATCAACATATATAAGAAGGATAAAATGGTATGCATGAATATGTGTGTGCGCTTCTTGCACGTGATAGAATGCACAGTCAATGAATATCAGCAAACGATGTGCTGATAAGGTGTCCACGGATGGGAATACATCAGGGCTTCATGTGGCCTAGTGCTGAATATGGTGTTTACAGTCACAGATGGGAATATATTAGGGCTTCCTTGACTGTTAATTTGATGCTTAACTTAACCTATATATAGTCTAGGGAGACCTTTGCTCACATGGGTTCTTACAGGATGTACGTTTCAACCACATGCATATGACAGACCTTTTTCTTTTCGAGCAATCATACAAAAAATTCATTTATTTTGAACATCTCATTAATATTTTTATTTTTTATCTCTCTTTTTATTATATGATAAATTCTATAATATTTATATTTTTTTTCTTTCTTTCTCTAAGTGATTTATAATATAACGATTGTCTATGAAATATTTTTCTTTTTTTTTCAAAAAAAAAATGTATCATTAATAGGAAGAGGTCACGGGTACAAGGGTACCCAGCCCTTACTTTACCAGTCCCAAAAAAGAAAAACATGTTCTCTGGTAAACAACAGATATTCTCTTTCTTTCCTATAAACCAATTGTTCCCAAAACCAAATAAATTCCTACACTGATAAAAGTATACCCCTAAACCCCCAACCGAAAATCCCCTCCTATTCGTATCCCAACATATTCACATATATGTGTGCATGTCACCTAATCCACCAGCAAACTCGTCATAGACATTAGCAATTCCGTGACTGCATAACCACAGAAAAAAATAGGGGGAAACCAAACTCCCCAACCTGCATAAAAGGCTAGACAAGTTCCAGGGCATGCTGCCCACTGAATGGCAGACCTTGCGCTTCTGATTAAATTTGTTTTTGCTGATTAAAAAAAAAACACATCTTCCAACAGCATGTGTGAGTGTGACTAAGGACCCTCAAATGATACTTTAAATTTCTCTCTATCAAAAATAAATGTTTTGAGTATTTTCTTTTGAAAAATAGGATACTTTAAATTCTTTTTTCTCATCTTCAAAACTGTTAATTAATACTATATTACATACAAAACATGGTTGTTTCCTCATCCTATCCCGAAAAAAGAAACATTTCTTCAATCAAAACACACTACCCTCAGAAGTTTTACGAAATACTTTTAAAAATAGAAACTCAAAACACAATCAAAACAAGTCCTTACACCTCAATTCCTTGAGACATGTTCAAATTACACTATTATCTCCACTCTTAAGAGATTATTATGTGTCACGTTTTAGTCATTTAGTTCATTGTGATGTGAAGTAGCTTCTTAAACAAGGTGACATTTGTTTAAATCAGAAACGAAAAGAGAAAACATAAAGGCCACTAAAGAAGAAGCAGGGAATAAATAAATAAAATTAAAAAAAAGACGAAAACAGAATGAGTTAAACAAAGCATTGTATACCGACCAGTATGATCACTTTATCTTTGTTAGTCTGTTTGATATCAATTTGAGGGGGCAGTCGAGGTTGTGACCCACCAAATATGTTGTTATTGATCGGGTTGTTCATTCTTTGATTCTGATTCAAAGACATCGAAACTCGTTCTCGAAATGAGATTCCAAATACTCTCTCGACTGTTATTTCCCTCATGACTTCCTCCTCCAGTTCTCGCCGGCGTTGTGCCTGTTGTGCCATCTCTAGTTGTTGTGCCATCTCGCGGGCAAGTATCTCTCTCCTGATTTCTTCCTTCTCCAGCTCTCGCTGCATTTGCTTTTTGTCCAATTCTCGCCGGAACGCTTCTCCTACATTGACTGGCACCGGCGTTTGGAAAACTCTAGGCGCCGAAACATTGCTAAAATAACCACCTGACGAAAACTCATACCCTGGACAGTGTATGGTTAATAAAACGAACTCATTGGGACAGAACAACAAATAGGTCTCTTGATGAAAGGAACGCGAAGATTAAAAGAAGAAAAAAAGTGTTACCTCGTAATGGGTTATCGGAGACGTAGGTGCCAGTGGAAAGAGGGTGCGGCGGCGGTGGTGTCCTTCGATCTTGGGCAGCACGATATTTGAATTCCATGGAAAAGTGTTGATGCGTGAAACTAACGTAAAAGATAGGAGAAAGAAAAAAGAGAACCAAGGAAATCAAAGACAGTGAGCGTTTTTGTGTGTGTGCAGTGTTGGATTAGAAAGAGTGCGTTAAATAGGTGACTGTCTGTCTGAAGGGAGTGTTCGCTCAAAGTATTCTGTGGGGTGCCATGGATCATTCAGAATTAATTTACCGAATCTATCTTTCAAAAATTGAAAAAGGAATAAAAGAGAGAGATAAAAAGTTTTGTTCTAACTTTGAATGGGACCACGGTACCTTTACGGGACATATCTTTCTGTTGGGATTTGATGGGAATTTTCTTACTTTTTCTCAACAGATTTCATCAAATAGTTTCTTTGAATCGGATTTTAAAAAATCGATTAAATATGTTAACGATTGAGGTTGCTTACCACTTATCAGTGTTTAAAGCACTAATTAAGAAAGTTAATGAATAAGAAAATTGAATTATTTATAATAATTATTTATATTTTATATTTATAATAAATAATAAATAATTAAATCTTTTCATCAACTGAATTAGACTTTCTTTATAATATGTGAATTACTTATTTCACAGGTAACATATATGTTGTATTATTATCTAAGGTTCAAAGTATTATAAGTACTTTTCCTATAACTTTATATTTTAGTGTACATATTTTGTGTATATATAATTTATAAAATTATCTTAAATGATAACCTCTCTAGGAGTTTTATTTCCAATAAAATATTTTAAGAATTTTTTTCTAATCTCTTATCTATTTTAATATGTTTTTTATTTCTAAATTGCATCTTAATATTTTTTAAAAAAGAAATTGTCAATCATTAAAACTAACCTTCTTATCACAATATAAATTATTATCATTAATCTAAAATATAATTTTATATATTAAAAAATAATTATATCTTTTTTTACTTCACTAAAATATATTAGTTTAATTCCAAAGTTTTTCATGTCCAATAGGGATATTCATGATTAGATTATATCAATTTTGAAGAAAAAATTATCTGATCCAATCCTATATGACCTAATCTAATATAATCCAATCTAAATTAATTTGGATTAGATTTTTAGTTATTTTTAGAAATTATTAAATGATTTATTTTCAATAAACATGAAATATGTACTCTTGCCTAAATTTTGGACAAACACTGAAGCTCGGTTCTCTCATATATATAAACTAAAGAGATAAACAAAAAACAAAAAAAAACAAACAAATTACCCAAATCGTTTTAGAATAGGGTTCACGTACAGAGCTTTGGGTGTATGTCCTCCAAAATCGTTTTCAACTTTTCTCTCCTCTTCCTCTTCCCAATATATTGCGATATATTCCTCATTAATTCGAATTTCCTCTTTTAGCATTCTTATTTGGTCCACTTGATAAATGTCCTTCCTCTTTCTCTCTATTAGGAGATTATTACATTTTCTTTAGGATATGTTTGATTTTACAAAGAAATAAATAAATGCACAGTGGGTGTTTGATGTTGCTAATCAAGTATGCTTACTATTTCTCCACATACATACGCAACATCAAATGATTGTCTTTTACGCAAAATAAAATGAAACTAAGATTGGTGGAATTATTAGAGAAAGAAATAGATTTTTACCAATGTATTTTGCAATACTTTTCTTCATTTGGAGTCATTTTAGACAGCAAAAATTATAACATTATTTCAATTCAATTCAAATTCATCCAAATGATTAGTAGTAAAGAAATTGATTTTTTTAAAATATAATAAATTGAATTTTATAATATATTTTAACAGAATATAAAAATATATTTATTTTTTATTCCATTGATTTCAATTCAATTCACAATCCATTCATTGTTAAAGTTGCCATGAAAAACTAATACAAAACCTTTTTATGGTATTGAAGAAGACAAGAAAAGTGTCACACTCACACACCAGTCTCCGTTTTTCAATAGTAATTGATTCTCTGTGTGGACAGTCAAATTCGTCTCTCTCGTCTGCTGCTACATTCAGGAGCAAAACCAGGAAATTTTATTACGAGGTCGAAAATTTAATACATGGTAAAACAAATCAACAATGACCATTTTTTACTATTAATAACTAAGTAAAATTAAATTAATAAAAAATTGTGATATATGATATTTTATGAATGTAAATATAATAATAAATCATAATCATTATTCTCTTTCTTTTTAAAGGTTCATTCATCAAGTTTATAAGATTGTGGTGAAAATTTTAAAGTTTGTGACATAAGAATATGATGAGATAGATTAAAATCATTGACTTCTTTCTTCTTGAAAAATGGAGAAAGAGTTCTTTGAATTGTCATATGTCATTATAAGTTAGTTTATTATAGCTTACTTAACAAATATCTATAATGAGAAAAAGAAACTAAAAGCAAATATATATATATATATATAATTAACTAAAAGCAATATTAAATCTTAAAAAGAAAAGAATAAATTGCATAATATATATTTTATTTTTTATTAATAACTATTGTTATAAACAAAAATTATAAAATAATATAAAAGCAAAACTAAATTTTAATATAAGAAGAATAATATAATATAGTTTTGAAAGAAGGGAAAAAAAAAAACTCCCTCCAAAGTGCAAACACCAACTAGAAAAACACGTTTACATAATTTGTTTTCGGCCTTCTTAAAATGTTTAAAGTGCACCGCTGTAGAAAAGTGACAGAGAATAAAAGAAAAGAGGTCTGCAGAACACGAGCTGGCCATGGAGGAGGCGAGATGAAGTTTTAGGAGGAAAATATATATAGTTTGAGTGCATGTTTGCTTTTAATTTTTTAACGTGATTAATCACATGAAAATAGAAACAACAAATACTTATTTCTGTGTAACGAGAACATTGGACGTGGAGAGAAAATCTCCTATTCAAGTTACATAATTCGTTCCAAAGATTTAGAATATTTTATTTTAACATACCTAGTTTCGCGTCTGGCCACGTACGTTCCTTGTTTAAATAGTGTCGACATATATAGTAGAATATTATACCATTGAGAGCGAAAGTGTGATGTAGCAATTCCATTATTTATATTCTTTATTTGGACTCTTATTTTGTTTTTTTTGTTAGCTTTTGCTTTGTCATTGACATACGCATATATTTGCACGGTATAAAGAAGCATAATTTTTTTTCTGTTTTTTTGACCGAGAACAGTTCATGCGCGTGATATGTTCTCATGAATTTGAAGTATGACATCGATCGATCTCCTATTCTACTTACATTATTTCAATTATTAGTTTTCGACTGTTTTTATTATTTTTCGTTTTGTTTTTCATCGCTCGTATTGTTCTTTTTATTTCATTTTTGTTTTCACCTTGTCCACTTTCCTTGCTTTCACATGCAGTTCACGGGTTCAGTATTCAATCTTCTTTGACTGGTGTCGTAATAACGTATGTGGGAGAACATGAAGGGCAGCCATGACATGAAGCAAACGATGTGTGAAGACTCAAGACAGTGCTAGCATAGCATCAGTCAGTAGCATGCATTGGGTGTGCAAGGCCAAATAGTATTTGACGAAGCAGAGTCAGAGTGCTTAAAGTGATGATGTGCATGCAGGTTAATGGGAGCGTGAAATTCACTCCAGAAGGTACTGTTTGGTAGATGACCATGTTTGATAGATCAAGAAGAATCAAGATCCTTTGAATTCAGGAATCAGGATAACGAATGAATTTTTCGAACCCATAAGTGCTTATTCTGTTATTCGCTTATCACCAGTCTTTGTGCTATTTGAATTGGTGGCCACAAAATTTATTTCGATGATAGTCAGAATTAAATATAAGGTAACATGATTCTTTTAGAGAATGTTGTTTCAATACTTTGAATCAAAATTGATTTTGAGTATATATATATATAGATATATATATATATATATATATATATATAATTATTAAAATGGATTTTAATTATTTGTATATATCTTGTAGATTCTTATTTATTATTTTGATACGTTGATTATTAATTAAAAATAAATAGGTAAGTTTATAAGAAGTTTTTTTTATAAAAAAATATATATATTAGCTTGTGAAATAAAATGAACCTCCTAAAGATGATTATTCATATTGATATATAGATTATTATTATTATTTTTAAAAAAATTAGGTTTTTAAAAATTACAATGAAATTAACAATGTTGGATTATGAAAACTACTTTCAGTCAGATTAGATTATGAAAATTAATTTATGGTATATTAAAACATACTAAAACTAATTTCTATAAAAGTATTTTTACTACAATTATTTAAAAAAAAAAAAAAGTGAGATAGTATAGACCAAAACAATAGTTTAGGTGAACATTTATTCTTACGGGCTTCCCTCCCACAACTTTTTGAGTTTTGATTCTGAAATCTGATGCTCTCCGCAAGGCTTTCCAAATCCTCCAGAATTCGTTCGTTGTAGTCTTTCTTTTACATGTGTGGGTGTGTTTATGCTCTATTCCTCCTTTCCATGAGACACACATTTGAGAATGGGTAGGTGGAAGAGGGATAAAATTGGAAACCAAAAAAAATATCCACTAAAAATTGATTTTGTCGGATCCATAAACTACTCCGAGTAGCATTAAAAGAGACACAAATATCTTAAGCAAAAGCACATAATTAAACTAAATTACCCAAACATCTCGTTCAACAACATAACTCACTTTTGGCTGAGATATTAATGCGGAACCAAACATACATTTTGAGTGAGTGGATTTCAATTATGTAGAGTGTAGATTCGGATAAAAAAGGAAATGGAAGAAAGAGGATAAACAAATGAAATATGTTAACAAGGTATTAAAAATATTATTCATTGAACGAGACAACTTGTTTTGAGCGTGTGTTTAGATGAATTTTAGTAAAATTAATTTTAAATGGATTTGATTTTATAAAATTGATTTTGGTTAAAATAAAATTTGAAGTTATGTAGTTTATATTTGAATCTTTTATTATAAAATTAAATTATGAGAAGAATTCAATACAAAATTTTAGATCTAACATAAAAGCTCTTTAAAGTTGTTATAATTTATAATCAATTTTGAATTTTTCTACCATGTGAAATCAGACATGTAAAATGATACATCCAAAATCAATTCTAAATTCATAATTAATTTTTGACACCAAACCAAACACGCACTAATATATGCTTGATTTGTCTATCTTGGATTTTTTTTTGGATTAAAAGTAAAACAAAAAAAGAAGAAGAAAGAAATATAATAGAAATAAAGAAAACAAATAAAATAAAAATAAATATTATTTAAAAAGATAAAATAAGAGGAAAAAAGGCAAACATTTTTCACCATTATTTGAATGAGTGGAAAAAATTATTAAAAAAGTAGATTAACTAAAAATATTTGTACTCATTAAAAATAATAATTATAGCTTAATTATTTTTAACATGTAGTAATTATTTATTATTATTAAAATTTCTATTTAATTTTTTAAGAAATTAAAAAATAAAGAAGAAAAATCATTCTCCCCTACCTCCCATTTTATGCATATTTTGGACAATGTTTTTTTTTTGGTAAGTCTCACAAAAAAACCCTCGTATCTTTCCTATTTTTCTTTTCAAATAAAACAATAAAAAAAATATTTTTAATCCATTCCCCTCCCTTCCGTTTCCTTCGATTCCATTTTAATATAAATAGTGCTCCGTTATAATTTTTTTTGCTTGTTACTTATGGTTTTACTCATTGCCATGAAAAATGATGGTTAAATATCAATGTTGGTTTATTATGTTTGTAGTTGTTTCGTTTTGGTATATTAAGTTTTTAAAGTTTTATTATGATGTTAAATATATCATTTTGGTTATTTTTAAATTTTTTATTATAAATGTTAATATTCTATTAATCTTTTGTACTTACCAAAATATGGAAATAACTCATGTTAGGGTGGACATGGCATATTTAGTTTTAGATTTCGCACGTCGGATAATGAGTTTGCTTTGTTAAGAGGGCAAGAGGGAAAACTTGCAAAATAAAATACTCTGATGTTCAAATAAGTATGTTAATTAGTAGAGAAAAGTGAATGATAATTGTGAGATGGAACCTCTTGATACTTATAGAGTGAAGGGGAGTCTCAGGTCCTTTTATGTTAGGATTGTTACATTAGCGTAACAATCTTTGCAGATAATTATAAATTATTAGCATGTAGATAATGACTAATAGATAATTGTAAGTTACATATAATTAGACTTATAGATAATGTGTATCTTATAAATAATTTCTTCCTTGTAGATAATTGAGTACCTATCACTTGATAGGGAGGTTACAACATTATCTTTAATATTTGAATAATAAGTCGTTAGAGATAACTTGTTGGCCCAACAGTCCGGCTTCTAAGGACAATGTTTGTGTTCCTATGCTAAGGCTGATACGGAGGGTTGACATGTTTGCCACATAACTTGTCACATGTATTTTGCGGACCTTGGACAGTACACTTAAATTTTAAAATAGTTTAATGTCATTTTTTGTGGATTATGTTTATATTAAAAGTTCCCCCATCATTAAGGTTGATACACATTCAAGTAAACATGTAAATTCAAATACATAGGAAATTGAGGAGCATATTCCAAGGCATGCATAGGAAGTTGTGGAACACTTTTCAAGGGCTTAAAATTGGTTTATTTGACCTTTAAACTTACACACTCCATTTAGAAAAGTGAAGATTTGAGTTACAAGTAGTTTTGTGAATGTAACTCATTTATTGACATCTACCACTCACTCTTGAAGGAAGTCACATCCCTCTCTATAAATAGGGAGGCTTGTGAAGAGTTTAAGCATTCCATCTCATCTCATCCAAAGAGGAGCATAACAAGAGTGATAATGAGAAAGAGGGTTCTAGTTTCCACCACACTTGGTTAGAGTTGAGAGAAATTGTAAATCATCCTTATTGGATGAGGTTGAGAGATATTATCTTGTATTGAGAGAGTCATTGTAATCCTACTTTTAATAGTAGAGATATTTACTAGCTTGATTATGTGGTTTTTACCTTTCATATTGAAAGGGTTTTCCATGTTAAAAATTATTGGTGTCATTTTTCTACTCTCTAATCTTGTTTTTTTCGTTTCCGCTAAGTGCCCATTTTTAGTCTACAGAGAGGGAATTAGTGTTGGTTTTTTCCAACAATTTAACCGTTGTTTTGCTTTGGTAAATTATGTTTTATAAGCTTCATTATGGTCATTTATGTTTTTGAAATGTATCATTTTGATCATTTTTTTTCCATTTTTTTTGTTAGAAATGTTAGTGTCTATTTTGGTCCAATGAAACGTAGAGTTCAACTCCTCTTTGTATTGCTCGCCTTTGCTTGTCTCAATTGTAGATGTCGAATGGGAAATTCTTTACTTGTCCAATCCAACCGTGCGCGACAATGAAGGTCTTACTCGTAGACCTCACAAAGAACTATATTGTGACTTCCTCGTTCATATGTGGGTTAATTAATGAGTTAGGGTCATGTTTTTGTCTTTAGTTGAAGATAATTCTTGCTTCGATCTCCTTTACTACTCTTTCCAATAGCATAACTGTGTGAAAGACTTTTGATTTTTTGGTGAGAAGTATAAGAATTTTTGGTAGTTCTAGCAAGATTATGTGTTAACGTTATTTAATTTGTGTGGTGCTTCATTTATTGCCTTTTCAGATCTAGAAGAGTTGGAGGAGTTGGGGAGCTGATGATTTTTTTAATTGTTTAAATCTTAAAAAATAAAATAAAGATAATAACGATTTTTTAGCCACTACTTTGTAAAGTTAATTGTTTAAAAGCTTTAATGTCATTTTTAGTTTATTATGTTTTGAGGTTATTTTTCTTTGATATATTAAATTTTAAAATTTTTATTATGATGTTTTATGTTTTTGAAATGTATGACTTTGATTATTTTTTAAAATTTCAAAGTTAACAAAATACTAACATTTTTAATGAAAAAAAAAATCAAAACGATATATTTAAAAAATATAAAAACACTAAAATAAAACTTTTAAAACTTAGTATATTAAAACTAACCAACTTAAAAACACAAAAATTCAAAAGATACATTTAAGTCTATATTAGGAAAACTTTTTTGCATAGTAGGTATTAGCATGTACACTGTACGGGATGATATGGTTTTGTGTCCCACACTGTACAGGATGATATGGTTGTGTCCCGTGAAAACATTATTTTCAATATAACCCAGAAGCGATGATTAACAAGTTAAAAACACACTAAAATAGCAATGCCTTTTTTATACTGGGTTCCAAACCTTCTGCCTTCATAATTCCCAAAGAATTCTCTTGTTGGGAAATACTTGTTTAATAAACAACCTAAGAGCTTGAACTAGAGTCTAGACCGCACTTGAGCGTTTATCAAATATGAATATTGACGTTTAATCACATCCTGTTAGGCTTCAATATCTTTCCTACAATTACGTTTCTACAACCAAAATACTACACGATCATAGTTTTGCTGCATATCTCTACATTTTCTTTTAAATCCGTGAGTGAGACGTGAGTTTCTTTTTTCCTATTTTAAAAAAACCATATAAAGAAATTGGCCAATGCTGGACTGATGAGAATAATGTAAAAAAAAAACACACATAAAAGCAGACACAAGACCCTAGATTGAAACTTTTCTTGCAGAATGCAGCAAAAAATGTCAACGTGTTATACAGGACTAGAAGCCATATGCAAAGTGGATTAATTGTCACACATTGCTCTTTTTTTTTTCTTTTAATTTTTATAATTTTTAAATATTATAATGACAATTAAAATACTATAATAGTATACACTAACAAATAAAGAATAATTTTATAGTATTATCGACATACAATATATTATATATTTGACTTTTATTTGTTTTTTTGCCCTCTGAATCTTTGATCCTCTGGCAATAATTAATATATATAATATTTATTGATTTTTATCATAACTATCCTAAAAAAATCATAATAAAAATTTGTCACTATAAAAAATAAACTCAAACAAGATATATTATTTTAGTAACTGAAGGAAACAGGGAACTCCACGTGGACCACGTTGGTTGTTTGACTACACTCCGTCCCGGTATCGATTATTGAGCAACCGGAAGAAAGAAACGTAGTGTGGAAGATGCCGACACGTTGTGAAATATGCTGCGAGATAATGATCGCGATCTTGATCCCTCCGCTCGGAGTTTGCTTTCGCCACGGTTGTTGCAGCGTATGCTTCCTTTCTCACTTTCACACACACTCTTTATCTCTCTCTCTCTCTCTCTCTCTCTCCGCGAGATCTGAGACTGTGATTTCATTTATGCAGGTCGAATTCATCATCTGCCTGCTCCTCACAATTCTAGGTTATATTCCTGGCATAATCTATGCTCTCTATGCTATTATCTTCGTCGATCGTGACCAGTACTTTGATGAATACAGGCGTCCTCTCTATGCACAATACTGAATTACTGATGATAATGTTAGTTTGTATGCCTATGGGTGATGCTCACGTTGATCGTGTGCTTAACTACTGAAAATTTAAGTTTCGTGTGCTTGTTGAAATTGATGGTTTGTAGAATTTATTGTTTACTCTCTCGAAGCTTCAATGACTTTTATGCGATGAGGATTCTTCTATGTGTGCCTTTTGATTTTGCATAGATCTATGTCTCCAGTAATATATTATTATCGAGATTCTTCAGGTTTGAGGGGTTTGAACTTATTAAATCAAAACCGTGCGTGCAGCTGAAAGTGAATCAAACGGGTAAAAAGAATGTACTTATTTTAGCTGTTTACAAACTGTCAAAGTGATAACTAATACTGTAGTCAGTTAATTAATTAGTTAATTTCTTTTTAAGTCTCTCAGTCTCTTCACTGCTGTTAATTCAGGTAGTCAGTTAATTACTCTTTCTATTTCTATTGAGTAATGAGAGGAAACCCTTTCTTCTTCCATTCATGCTTTGTGCATTTCTCAGAAAGCAAGTTCTGAAAGAGTTCCTTTCCTAGGGAGCTCTGCTACTGTTGCACAAGATTGTTTGTATCTGATTCTCGGCGTTTTTCTCTGCTTTTGATTATTGTACTCTTCATAATCAAGTAATCATGGTGCAAATAAACTGACTCTGATCCTTCAAGCCCTTTCTACATGCATCCGAACGAAAATCCCGGAGCATTACTGGTATCTGCTCCACTTGTAGGAGATAAATACCATTCTTCTTGGTCAACAGCCTTGACTATGGATTTGAAGTCAAAGAACAAGCTGCCTTTTGTTAATGGAACCCTTCTTTCCAAGAGGAAGAAATTGGACCTTAGAACTAGAAAACTCATTTATCTGGTTTCCAAGTCAGGCACAAGAGGGTATGTTTTGTTTCATCTCAAATTAGAGAAAATTTTCTTTTAAGGGATGTGAAGATCTATGAGAATAAGTTTCCATTCATCTCCACCAATGATACTAATTTTAATTCCCAAACACCAAATTCACCCCAAGGTCAGCCTGCTGATTAGCTCTTTAAACCATATTCTATTCACGCCCGCACCACAGATGCAATGAATAATAAAAATTTGATCAGTCAACAACAAATAATGCCAACCCTTCAATAATTGGTCCTCCAGATTCAACACCACCTTCATCAGTGTCTTCATCAAAACACTCAGCAACTTCACGTCACATGTCAGGTATCCAGTGTCTAACTCACAGATTCTTTTCTTTTCTTTATCCATTTCTTCTTCTCCCAAGCTTACCTCTTGTGCTGAAGCTATGAAAATTATAATAGCGCTATCAAGGCCGAACTATTGGATTTGGAAAAGTACTAAACCTGGACACTCAACTCCTCTCCCACTTGAGAAGGCAATAGGATGTAAGTAGGCTTTCAAGCTGAAGCACAATGCATATGGTTCAATAGAAAGGTAATAAAGCTTGATTGGTTGCTAAGGGATATACTTAGACTTGTGTAATTGATTATCTAGAGACTTTTAGTCCCGCGGTCAAGATGATCATTTGGAGTCCTTCTGTCTCTTGCTTTCACATTCAATTGGCATTTCTACTAATTAAATGTCAATACAACTTTCCTTCATGGGGATCTTCACACAGAAGTATACATGCCACCTCCTCTAGGCTTTAGAGACATTTGATCCGAGGCTAGTATGCAAACTGCAGAAATCCCTTTATTGGTTAAAGAAGGCTAGTTGTCAATGGAATGTCAAGCTATCTTAGTCTCTCATTGATTCTAGTTATTCCTAGTTCAAGACAGATTATTTCCCATTCACTAAGTTGAAACCCTAAAGGGTCGAGCTTCGCTGCAATTCTTTACTATGTGGATGATTTGGTGCTAGTAGGAAATAAGTAAATAACCTTGAAATCAGTCATATGAAGGATTTGTTGGATGTAAAATTTAGCCTCAATGGTCTTTTCCAACTCAAGCTTTTCCTTGGCTTTGAAATTGCCCGGTCTCAACGATCTTTATCAAAGAAAATATGCTCTTCATCTTCTACAAGATATAATAAGGCTGCCTGCTGTCAAGTCAATTTTCATACCAATGAATTGCAGTTAGACAGTACTTCTGTAAAACTGCTATCCAATAATTGTATAACAAGACTGGTTGGGAGACACTTATATCTCACTGTCGTACAAGGCTAAGTATCTCATATGTAGTGAGTCATTTGAGCCAATTTTTACAGTCTCTTACTAGCCTTTATCATCAACCAGCTTTGTTGGTTCTCAGATATGTGAAGGGTGCACATGGAAAAAGGTTTATTATTCCTTGCAAGCTCAACTCCTCAACTTATAGGATTTAGTGATTCTGATTTAGGCACATGTCTAGACACTCAGTTATATTACCGGTTTTTTGCTTCTTCTTGGGGTCATCTCGTCTTGTGGGAAAGCAAAAGGCAAAGCACTGTACCTTAGGCCGACAATCAATCCCCTTTGCATATAGCTCCCGGTCCTATGTTTCGTGAGTGCACAAAACAAATTGACATCGATTGCTGCATTGTGCAAGAAAACGTTTAATCTAGGGTCTTGTGTCTGCTTTTTATGTTTTTTTTTTTTTTTTTAAATTATTCTCATCAGTCCAGCGTTGCTCAATTTCTTTATATGGTTTTTTTAAAATAGGAAGAAAAAAAACTTACGTCTCACTCACGGATTTAAAAGAAAACGTAGAGATACAGCAAAACTATCATATTTCATTTGATAATTTCATTCATTCATGTGTGATTGGAAAGTGTTCAAGAGGAAAGTATTTTAAGATAAATTGAAGTATCAGTTAACACGGTTACTGAATAAATATTTTAAATAAATTGAAGTATCAGTTAACATGGTTATAGATAAGTTATATGAAGATAGCTAGTATCATATTAATATATTAATATATTTAAGAATATCATTATATATATGTTGAAATCATATAATTCAATCGTTAGTATTAGAAGTTTATAAATAAAATTGTTGGTTTTTTCGGGGTTAAAACATAATTATTTAATTTCTCAAAATATCAATAGGCTTATCATCGAAATTGGTTAAATATTCAACAAATGTATTTAGTTATCATCTTTTATGAATTCATGTTTGTTTATTTTATTATACATTTCTAAAATCTTAACTTTTTCCAATTTCTATCTTTTATCAAAACTTTACTTTTCCTCATCCTTATTT
>PYAF01000424.1:1073395-1091261 GCA_007407185.1 Glycine tomentella
AAATCGAAAAAACTTTTATCAAAAATTTATTCTATTATCTTATGAATTACAAATTATTATAATTCAAATGAATATATTTATTGAAATTATAATAATAATTTACATTAAACATTAAACAATTCTCTATTAAGTTGAAAATTATCAAGTTGCTTGTTTAACAAAAAAGAATTTATAATCAAAAATGAATTTCATTTTTCATATTTAATTATTTATTTATTAATGAAATCATTTAATAAAAATTATTTTACTATTTTAAAAATACTTATTTTTCAAAGAATAAATACATTTTTCACAATTAATAATTAGACATCTTAAAAAGGTTTGAATAGGATTTGATATGGACTCGTTAACACCAAGAAAGTAGAAACAGAACTTAATGCCGTATAGATATCTTCTTTTCCCCCTCGATCTTTTTCTAAAGTATCCTCGAATAATAAAAAATATCCTTCATCAACTGCTACCCCATCGTCGTATAAAAATTCCAATGTATCTTCACCATCAAAATCTCCCTATGGTATAACTAAGTATAACTATCTTGAAAAATAATTTCTTGAAAATTCTGTCTATTTTCTCATCTATCTCCATGTTTAGATTAACAATTTTTTCTAAGAATATTGACATCCCATTCTTCAACAGCGCTATCTTGTGCCTAAGTATAAAGATAGTTGTTGTGTAACACAATGTCACAATAAGAACGTTCAATCTGTTAGATAACAAACTATTTTAAGCTTTTTCTTATTTTTATTCAGTTTAAAGATAGTTCAATCTTATTACTTACTGTGTATATATTTTTTACCTTTCACTATTGTATATTCAAATTTGCAACATTGAAATAGTGCTCTATCTCTTCATCTCTCTTTGTGCTTTCTCTTTCCTTTTTCTTTATATTTCCATTGCCAACATTGTATGAAGAGTAAGATTGATTCGAAATGAGAGAAAAGAAATGTAGAGGTGTTGATAAAAAAAAATGAAAAGAAAGAAATAAAGGAGAAAGAGGATGAAGAGAAGTTGATATGAAACTAAAGCATAAAAAATTGTTCCTATAAGAACTAAAACATAAAGCATAAACTAGCTAATGTCACATAAGCACTGTCATTGCACCGTTAATGACATTAAATTGTATTTAACAAAAGTTTAAAACAAAACAAAAAATCTCTTTAGAGACCAAAGGTGAAGATTATACAAGTATAATGACTAAATAAATAATTAAACCATCTTTTTTGAAAGAACGACACTATTATAGAGATATCTGTCTTCCAAAACAAGAATATAATAGAAAATGTATTTTTCTATACAAAATTAATATTGTTTTAGAGTGTTGTAAAAAATATAAAATTCTTAAAATTTAGAAAACAAAATAATGTTGGAAAAAAATTACCTTGTTTTTTTTAAGAATAATAGACTCTTAAAATAATAATCATATTTTACTTTTGACGAAGAGAAAAATTACTTTGTTATTTTTCTTGCATTTTTTTATTGTACAGTCATTTATGACATTTTTATTTTTTATTTATCTCTACCATCCACTTGCACACCTAAAAAATAGGGTGTAAATTCGAAACACTGGTGTAAGAAACAGAGAGGACCGAGTTCTGAGTCTAATATCCAATCCGAATCCGAACATAACATTCAGAAGGAAGAAGAAGGGTGTGTTGGAGAATGAAAACTGAAACAGAGCCAAATGAAACCGAGTCAGATTGGAGCGAGTTGACTCGCGAGTGCCTCATCAACATCTTCTCTCGACTCAGCGTCGAGGATCGATGGCGCGGCACCATGCTCGTTTGCAAGTCATGGTTAAGCGTCTTCAAGGAACCCTCTCTTCACTTCGTCTTCGACCTCGACCCTCAATTCGACTCGCCCACCGAATCAACTCGCTGGTGGAACCCCGAGTTCGAGGCCAAGATCGATAACATGCTTCGATCTGTCGTCGAATGGGCCCAATCCTCTCTCACCCAGATACGCATTCGCCACTGTTCTGATCGTTCTCTCGCCCTCGTCGCCCAAAGGTTCCAACTTTCTCCTAAATTCCAATACCCTTTCGTTTTCCCTTCCCCAATCGATGGTGGCCCCGATTGGGTCTCAAAACTTTGGTCCTTTAAGTGTGTGTTTGGGTTATCATTTGCAAAATTGATTTTGTAAATTTAATTTTGGTTAAAATTGATTTTGAAGTAAAGTGTTATATGTTTGAATATTTTTATTCTAAAAGCAAATTAGTATCAAAAAGTTGTTTTAACTCGAATCAATTTTGGACGAGAATTAATTCTTCAACTTGGAACTAAATGTTACCTATACCTAAAATCAAATTAGCTGATATTTTCATGTAATATTGAATCATTTAACGTGAATCCAAACATGCCATAATTTGTTCTGATTGCTTTTGAGATTTCAAGAGTATGCTATGATATTTCTTTTATATTAGGACTTTGATTCTGAAATTCCAATATTTTAATTTGTCTGTTAAATGCGGGGTTTGTGCCTTCTATTGTGAATAAAACATAGCATTGGAGCATTTAGCTTTTTTTTTTTTTTTTTTAATTTGTCTCTGCATTTCAGTTGCCCGAACCTTGAAGTGTTGTCTATCAGAAGCTGTCCTCGTGTTACCGATGATTCTATCTCTAGGATAGCTTTGAGTTGTCCGAAGCTTAGGGAATTGGATATCAGCTATTGTTATGAGATAACCCATGAATCGTTGGTGCTGATTGGAAGAAATTGTCCCAACCTTAAGGTTCTCAAAAGAAATCTCATGAATTGGCTTGACCCTTCCCAACACCGAGGGATTGTTCCTGACGGTTACCTAAATGCTTGTCCGCAAGATGGAGACGATGAGGCTGCTGCAATTGCTAATTCCATGCCTGGTCTAGAGCAGCTTGAGATTAGGTTCTCCAAGTTAACAGCTAAGGGCCTCAATTCCATATGTCAGGGATGTCCCAACCTTGAATTCTTGGATTTGTCTGGGTGTGCTAACTTGACTAGTCGAGACATTGCAAATGCATCTTCTAGTTTGGTGCACTTGAAAGAGATTAAAAAGCCTAATTTCTATATCCCCAGATCTGTCTTCCACACTGAAAGGTATGGTCATTGGAGTTTGTATGATGAGAGATTTCAAACGGATATTTTCCGAATCTGAGCAGTGATGGGAAGATTGATCCAAGATGTAAACAGAGTTTATCACTTCATCTTCTTTCCGCTGCTTTTTGGAGATCTTAGTAGGGTCTCTATGGATATTTTCAGTCAAATATGTATAGTAGAAATTATAATCTCTGTCTATGTAATTATATGTTGTTTTCCTTCCATCAGTTCATGTATTTGTGTTGTCTCAAGTTCTCGTAATGGATTTACCTCATAATATTCTAATTATTTCTTTTTCCTTTTGGATGCTGCATTACTTAAATCTTTCTCTTAGCAACCTTCCATAAATTGTCTCAGGAATCTATGTTCTTAAATGCATTATTTTTCTTACTTGCCTTAAATAGAGTACCCCACCATTGCGATATACATGCTTATAGGAATTCTATCTAGAGCTAGAATTTAAATTAGTAATCAATGAGTGGATAATTGTCAAGTTATAGTAGCTAGTTTCATTGGGGTGAGTTGTGATTATGATGTTTGAGATATTCAGGTCACTCATTTTATTCACATTGCTACCCGCTCTAGACATTGAAAGGATATAAAGTATCGAGTCAACTAAGAAATCCAACCTTAAGTTATTGTTTTTATACACCACGGAAAACTTACCCACATGATCCAAAGTTTACAAACGCAGTTGTATGATAAATCTATAATATATAAAAGCTAAGATCAGCAGTGCTCGTGTCTATAATAATACAAATCAAAATTCAGAAGTACACTGCTAACACAATGCAAAATTCTTGATTTGACTCGTTAAGGAGCAGGATAGATTTCAGACATGTGTAGGCAATCTGGGTGTCATGGTAATGTACCATTGTGTACCTTATGTTTTGGGTGTGCTAATAATAAGAGTTAGTAGCGAGAAACTTATATTATCTTTTGGGTGCCATGGTAATGGTAACAAGATGAAGATTCAGGTCTAAGTAATTCGATAGAAGCAATGAACTAAAAGCAATCCAAAAACCAGATACCCAAGTACCGCCATGAATAAGGATGGAGGTTTGATTGAATTGGAGTTTGATGCATTCCGAACATTGCGTGGCCTTAAGCTGCTTGGTCCTCTATAAACTGCTTTTCCTAACCGAGAAATCCTTGTATGTCTGGCAGCATGCGATTCTGGAATTTTTCTTTGACTGCAAGGTTTGCTTGATCCCATGATCATACCGTCCATTGCTGCATGTAAAGAGAGAAATGGTTTATGATCGCAATGTCCAATTTCAACATTATTTTAATGCAAGAAATAAGATGAAAAACTGTAAGGTAGGGAAAGAAAAATTAGCAAATGGGAAGTTCAAAATTTGTTACGTTTAGGCTCCTTTTGTTGTGGCTTGGAGGTTCTAAAATCTCAAGTATCTTCAGTGCATGTGCTTCCGTAAGCTGAATACGTGAGAATGCTGAACAACAGAAAGAACCATATAGCTAGTGTTTTTCTCATGTCTTGTACTTGATTGAATGTAAATTGTCAAGTGATTGGTGGTGCTAATAATCAAGTTTGTGGCAATGCACTTTGTGTTGGATTAATAATCAAGTTCATTATTTAGAGTTTCGGGTCTGTAAAAACACGGAAAAATGTACATCTGAGTTAGGAAGCTTCATTTTTGTGAACAGAATCAATTTCATTGATGTAAGAAGTGATCAAAGAGAAAGTTCATTACCAGATTACTCTTCATATGATTCTTTTCCGGAAGAGACACGTTCAGTTGAGACGCTTTATTTAATTTATCTAAGAATATTGCAAGCTTGGGATTTGCTGTCGTCTCTTGGCTTCTTAATAATTTTGTCGCCAAATAAGTGAGTCTCAATTATTATTTTTCCTATTTTTCTCTTCTAAATTAACAAGTTAAAGCTTGTGATAATGTTTGGAATACTCAATTTCTTTCAACAACAAAAAATTCAACCCAAACAAGTAAGATTAAGGATACATTTGGATTATAATTACCAAATATGATTTAGTCTAATTAAAAAGTAACATTTTTTACTCAAACCATAAATTGAAACTAAAATATTATGTTCAAATAATTTTGTGAAGTATGTTATTCAGGCACGATGTTGTGTTAGGTGAAGGGGTTATAGCTACTCAAATTTTTAATTCTCTTGATTTTATAAGTAACTTTGTTTAAGAAAGAAGTATTGTTTTTTTACCTTAATTATCTAATCGATAGTATTTTTCTGGGTAGTCACTCCAATTAAAAATTATTTGACCTCTCAAATTTGTTGATTTTCTTCATTTGATAACCCAGATATTTTTTATCGACGAAATTAAATTTACACTCAACCATTGTTTGAGATGCACAAATTATAATCCAAACATACATGCACTACAGAGCTGGGGACGCTGGCGCGCTAACACTAACCAGGTCAAAGCCAAGAGCAAATGCTACTCACCAAGCAGACGTGAATGACCATCCAATGATGCCCATGAGCAGGTTCTAGCTTACATAAGTCCATTACCAGCACCACATTCGTTTTTTCATTTCTCTCAGTAACAGTTTTTCCTATATGGACCAATCATGTTTAGCGAAAGAGACAATTAATAATATCCGGTTTAAGCTTCAGAAACGATGAGACACCGCCAAGTTGTTTTGCCAATTCACCTGTGACTCGGTCCATATAGAGAGCATAAAGTCCATTTCTGCTTTCCAGAAGTTCTAATGCTTTTCTTGCCTGGACAATTGATGTCACCCAATCTTCAAGGAGCTCTGTAATATCATTGAAACCACTAAGTTCATATTTTTTAACTCGATTCATCTTTATTACATAACTACAGTCAGTTAGCAAGAATAACTGATTGGTATGACAGAAATTGAACAAAAATATACAGTAAAAACGTAATATCCGGTTTGTTAAGAACAGTAGTTGAGAAAAATACTAAATGTGGCACACTTAAATTTGTTTTGGGTCATAGAAATCAAAACTCAAGATGTCAACAAATTACTTAAGTTCGGAAAGAAAATTGTAGAGTAAACATCAGTAGAAAGTATGAAGCATACTGTTGTCAAAATCTTCAGCTTTTGACCACTCTGATAAGTAATCCGTCACCAAGAACTCGATAAGCTGGATCCTGACATCCCCACAAATAAAAATTATATCCATGTTATGCCTTCAAAACCATTATTCCTTTCCACAAAACCTGTATTGAGGTACTCGTTACGATTTATGAATCTGGAGATAATACTGATATGTTTTTGCAAAGAACTTACATTATGAACACACTTTCATGCATGTGAGGAAAGCCATCATCAAAAGGATCAGAGAAAAGCAAACGTTCAGCTAGTACCAAAATTCTTTGACAAACTGAAAGTATTGCCCGCTGACCAATATAAGGCTCACTTCCAAGTTTACGAATCAAATGTTGAATACAAAATTGAGCATTGGTTCCCGTGTGTTGAGACCCTACAAGATTAGAATTTGAAAGGGGAACGGCAAAAAAAAAAAAAAAAAAAAAGACAGTAAGCCAATGATTAGAATGATTAAGAAATAAACGATTATAAAGTGGTGAAGGCGCGAAGTTACATAAAAGTCACAAATGCGACAATTTTACACTCGTTTACGGTCTCACACATTAACATACAAAGTAATATACATTTTGTCATAATCAATCTCAAACAAAGCATACCAGTTTCTGACAAGGACGAGCACATCTGCCTAATCAAACGTGTAACTAGGCTGTTAATAATTCCTTCAACAAGTTCCAGGTTCCTTCCCATAGATAAAAGATTCTTCAATGTAACTTCAGAAAAGACATACAAATTAATCTTCAGTGTGGATCACAAATAAATATGATGGTGGTTTACTCTATAATTCATATAATGGTGATCCATAACGAAACCATAAAAATCAAACATAGTATAGCTCAAGAGTAAAATTTTATGTAAATCACACATAACTCAAATTACTGTAATAAGTTACCATACAGGATGCGGCTCATTAAAAGCTTTAAGGTGTGCCCATGAGCTTGCGTGTTATTGTTTACAACATAAATTACTATGAAGTACAGTGAAAATGATCATATCTGGCATAAAAGCCCGTAGCCATAATTCATTTAGCAGCTGACCTATGTTAAGCACTAAGAAGCTAGTTCCACAGAATTTTAAGGATGAAAAGTTAACAGATATACGATTTCAATTATTTAATTAGGAGAAAAAAAAATAAAGGTAGGAAAAGCACTTCACTTGGTGAAAAGAACAGAATACCCAATATAAAGTCTACAGCTTGATGTGCCAGATTTGCAAACTTGGAATCATCCACCTGCAAAATACATCGAGTACACCACACGATTAAAAAAATACATTAACACAGCATAGCAAAAAGAATTAATTGTTCACACTTTATTCAATAACACCAGTATTTGTAAGAACTCTTCTACGAACTGATAGTGAAGCATCCTGACCGGTGATACAGAGTCACAGATTTCCACGATAAAATCAACGGAGGCCCTAAGCTGCTCTGTTTCATCCTCCTCAATTAAACCTGCAGTTTTAGTTTTAAATTAGAACACAGATTCGGTACAATTCCACTCATTCCACATCAAAATTCCCAAAAGTAGCCACTTCATGTTGACCTAATTTAAAAAAATCACAGTTCTTATCACAAAGTATGAAATACAGAACACTAATACTCATTCGTTTATAACTAAAAATGCTATTAATTATATGTACCTAAAGAAAGCCGCTGCTGACTTGAAGAGGAAGAAGAAGAACCTACTCTTCTCCTCCTTTCCTTATATCGCACTACAGAAGGCAAATTTTCAACGTCAGTTCAAAAGCATAGTGTCGTAACAAAGAAGAAGATAATGATGATGACGATAATTAAAACCTTGTCTTAGAAATCTGCGTCGAAGGACATCGCTGAATCTGCTGTCAAAGCCAATTCCATGATGCATAGGGCTTAATTCTCCGAAATTGTCGAAGAAATAACACTTGCAAGCAGCACTCTCAGGGAAGAGATCGCAGTGCGAAGCATCTAAATCCAGAAACTAAGAATCAATTCGTCCTTGCACGTGAACACGAGTTTATATGAGAGAGGAATGAGATCGAAACCTTGAGCGTCTTTGAGATCCTCTTGGAGCCTCAGGATCTCTTGCTTTCTTTCCTTGGCCTGAGAATCCGAAGGTGAAACGATAGCAAAGAGCCGAAAGCATTAGATTGAGAATAAAAGGAAGGAAGAGTTTCGAACCTTTCGCTTCCAACGGAGAAGAGCGTCAGATTGCGAAGGAGATAGCGCCCTGGACTCCTTTACACTTTTCAAAACCTTTGATCTCAGAAGCGATATCGCCACCGCAAGCTTCAGCGATTCATCGCTCCTTCTTGCATCTTCGTTCTCTGCCATGTACTTCTTCAGTTCAGATGAACACCATCTAGATGAAAAAGGCGCGAAACCCATGAGGGGTTTTATATTTAAAAAAATCGATAAAAAAAAAATAAAAGTTACCAAAGGACTCCAACAAAACCAAGGACCGCTTAATATGACATTTTTACATTTTTTAGAGTAATTTTTTTCCAAATTAATAAATAGGATCACTTTTTGAATTAATTCTCCTTTAACCTTAAATCATAATAAATCATAATTTGTAGTTATCACTTTGTAATAAATCATTATAGGAATGAAGTTCCATAAAGATTTATGACTTTTATTTATAAAGTATTAATTATTTTACGACTTATTCCTAAATACGAATTAATTTAATAAGTATTCTCATTTGATAATTTTGAAGAAAAAAAATTCCTAAATGATAAAAAAATAACCGATCAAATTAGCGTCACTTATTATTTTTCTTTTTTTAACACATCCTATTACCTCTATCATACAATACAAACATTTATTATTTTTATATTTTTTTTCCTTCTCTAAGTCTTGAATAGAGTTGGATATCCATCAAACTTTTCCAAAACCAGAAGGCTTCTCAAAGAGGTGTTCACTCTTTTCATTAGATTAACTTTTTTTGCAAATATCTTATTTGATTATAAAGATCAAATGTGGTCTGATTCAATCTTTTACTATTCGAATTGAATAATTATATAGTTTTCAAAATTACATTCAAAATTGGATCTCTTTATGAACTATTTCAATTTTCATGTGCTTCAGCTTTTTCAGAAGGACATGCAAGCATCACGAGTTCATCTAACTTATTAACATGTCATGTTTGGAGTTTGGTCTTAAAAATAAGTATCCCTATTGAATAACAACTGGAATATCGACTGGGGTATGTAAATTGCCTTTTTGCATTACATTTTCTTTTTTGTGCAGCGCGAAAACATTACATTTGTTATTTGCATAAGTTTCTTAAAAAAATTAAAATTAAGTTTAAAGTGAATATAATTGATTTTGGGAGAAGTAAACAATTTAAAAAAATTGTTTATTGATTTCCATTGTCAATGTCATTTGCAAAATGAAAGATGGCATTACACCTGTATACATTGTGCAACTCATACAATTCTCAAAAGTGTGCCATGATATTATATCTCGTGGATAAAAAATTTAACATTTCAGTTCCAAAACGATTGAATGTGAGATCCCCAAATTTATATTTACATTTCACAAATATTTCCAATTTAATATTCAATCAAAACCAATTCATTTTAAATTTTAAAATATCATTCTTAAACGTGAATAAAAAACTTTTTTTCTTTTTTAAATCACTTTTAAAATTATTTTTTATTTTCAAAACAAATTTTGACAAATAAAACAATCAAGTTTGGCATATCTAGTATTAATTCTTTGAAATTTAACTTCAACAAATCTAAAACAAACCACCTTTAAATAGATTAAAGAAAATATAATTTTTTCATTAAATCAAAAGTCCTATACTAAACCTCACCATGAACTTAGCCTTTGAAAAAAATAAAAAACATAACCACTTCATTCCAAATTCAATTTTAATTAAAATCAATTTTACAATAACAAAGTAATTCAAAATTAAATTTACAAACACTACCAAACACAATATTATGATAACATGGTATTTGACACTCCAAAATTAAGTTTAATAATCCCCTCTGATATTTTTGGGACTTGAGACGTTCCCACTATCTAGAGGAATGAAATAATTGATGACAGTATACATGCACCCACAAAGCAAAAATCTAAACCTTAAAAGAAGACACATGTAGAAGTAACGACAATAACATTTATGAACTGACCAGTTTAACAATTACTCTGTCAAGAAAATAAAGGGGAAAAAATGAAACAAATGAAGTACAAAAAACATTTGGACCCCCGGGTGGATGGGCCACTCTCTTGGCACATGATTAGCCAACTGGAAAACAAAATCCGTAGCTTTCTGGTTTTGACTTTTCCCTCATTAAACAACCTCTACGACATCAAAACAAAACCAAAAAAATTATACAACTCGAGAAAATACCTGATACTGGAAGCTCCCACTTTTATAACATACTGTAATACAAAATGCTCTAAAAAGTGCGAGCGTAAAGGGGAGGGAATTTGAAAATAGTGAAACAAGGCAGAGATGTTCTTTTACAGAGATCAGTATTCTCATGCAAACTCATCTGATTCAGTTGAACAGACTCCGGCAGGCCTCAATATCAGATGCTTGTGAATCCAACACAGCTTGCCCAGATACAGAGCTAATTATCTGCAACGCAGAAGAAAATATTGCTTTCTGGAATCGGTCATCCTCCACCTTCTTAAGGATTTCTTTCACCACCTTAAAATCCAAACCCCCAGCCAAAACTAGTTTCCCTATAATCTCACCAAAATTATTTGGTGCTTTAGGTAAATCTATGCCGATATCATCCAGCAGAGAAGCAAATAACATGCACCCGGTCCCTATGTCTCTGGCTGAAAGAATCTTCTTAATGAGCAGGTACTCAAAAAGATTGGCAACAGGTTCGACGCATGGTGGACTCTTATCTAGTGCAAGGGAAATGGCTTCCTTGACAAACTCAGGGTAATAAGCTGGAGCTTTTAGTTCCTCCACACACTGTAATGCCTCGTCCAAAAGCCTGATACTGAAATATTCTTCCAGTAGAGAAACAGTTTTACGCTGAAGTTCATCAATATTCAATTTTGCAGCTGGAGGTTGTGGCTTCTCAGAGGGTATGGCAGAAACAGCTTTAACAGGTGAAGGGATTTGAGGTGTGGGCTCAGCACTAAAACCAAGGTTTGGCGAACGAACAGAAGGAGCGCCAGCTCCATGCACCAGGGCACTGCTTCGCCCACTTATAATACCACCACTACCTTGAGGTAGTAACTTTGAGTTCACAGTGGATGTCTTGGAAAGGAAAGGAGACTGGCCACGTCCTACAGTTGGCATGCCTGACATGTCTCCTCTCGGCATTGATCTTGTCCTAGGCATCTCCCAGTTGTCATTATCAATTCCAGGCATCCCAGGCATCCTCCTGGTCCCCGGCATCCCAGGCATCAAACCACCTGTACCAGGTCGGGCAATTGGGAATCCTCCTGGACCAGTATTTCCTTGAGCGCCAGAAACTACACGGTTACTTCTCATACTTGCAGTGGCACCTGGACGCAATCCAAGATTTTTTTCTGCCTCTGAATGAATTTCAGTGATTGTTTTGGCTTTCACCTACATGAGTAAACATTAGTACTTGATTAAACAAACAAGTACCTTCCAAAATTTGAGGCATAGCTTATTTACATAATAAATTGCGTAAATTTACCTCTTCACGTCTTGGAATCCAGTTATTAGAACGCAAATCTAGAACATCACGAACCATAAACCGCAGCCGTGGTGCAAGTTGGGGGTTGGTGCTCAATTCTTTCAACCGGATAAAGTACATATCATTTATACGCCGTGATTTTGGGCTTTCATCAAGCTGCTTACCAATTGTGTTGAAAAACTGACATATGGCTTCAACATTTTCCTCAGCTGGACAGACCTTGATATCTGGAGGTCCTAAAAGCTCCTGTACCAAGAATCAGTCAACCATGCAGATAAGTGCATACTCCCAAACCAACAGGAAATTATATAACAGTCAAGTCTCAAGTCCTGATAGAACCTGAACAATGTGATGAACAATCTTTTCAGGAACCATTTTTTGCTTCAACAGCTCACCAATTAAACGGATATTTCCAAGGGTTCGAATCTTGACAAGTCTTTCCTTGTCCCGTCGCTCCATCTCCTGGTCAGGGGTAGTCATCTGTCTCAGTTCTTCCCTCAGTTTATCTGCACCTTCAAAAGCCTCCTGACAGATATTCAAGAGTACTCGCTTAAAAGTGATTTCTTTCCCACCAGGCTCATCAGATGGGAATGGAGGCAGTTTTTCATTAAGATCAGAACATAGTTGAGCATACATGGGGCAAAATGTTGGTTCTAGCACTGCCTTATCAAATATCAGCGAAATAACTCCCTGCATTTCCAACCAAGTCAATTAAGATTTGAGAACAAGGATGTGAACAGAAAAATACTTTTAAAAGAAAATAAAGTGAACCTTCAATATGTCAGCTGATGTAATGCCAGAATCGATCAACTGACCCTTCAGGAGATCGAATTTCTCCGGAGTCAACTTATTTAGTATTCTGCGTTGAAATGGTTAACAATGCCTGGCGTATCAGTATCAGGAGCCATGTAATTTTGAAGAATCTTAACAGAGTTACATGAGTGAAGAAGGAAATACAAAATGTTCAAAAATACTTCAATCTCAGTTTATACAGGAAAAAGAATAAATACATCAATCTTGTCACAACTCACAAATATTGAATTATGATTATTTTTCACAGATTTAACTCCTCTAAAATGAGTATGTGAAGTGGGAAATTTTTAACAATGTATCTACTCTTGATTTAAGAGGTTTAGGTTTATGAAGTGCTTTAATTCAAATCTAATCCAGACCAACTACAGACACAACTTACTTTCTCACCTTATATACTTTATCAATTTAGAGGAGCCAAATTCATTTTTCACATATATAAATACATCAATCTTGTCACAACTCACAAATATTGAATTATGGTTATTTTTCACAGATTTAACTCCTCTAAAATGAGTAAATATATGAAGTGAGAAATTTTAAGGATGTATCTACTCTTAATTTAAGAGGGTTTAGGTTAATGAATTGTTTTAATTCAAATCTAATTCAGACCAACAATAGACACACCTTACTTTCTACCTTATATACTTTATCAATTTAGAGGAGCCAAATCCATTTTTCACATATAATATAGCATACTCTTTGTTATATTTACTTGTCAGCATACTCTTTTTAATGCACTCTTTATTATTGGGTGAAATTCATGAGACCTGCCAAATCATATGGCCATCACTCCCTATTTAGTGGGACCCATATGAAATTCACCAAATAATAAAGGATGTGTAAAAATATGTTGCTTGCATTTCTCATTTAGCCATTAAGAATACAGTAATGAATGTTAAGACCTAGGAATGCATGACCATCCAGTAATCCACAAGAGATAAAAGTCAAGAGGATATCCCCATTAAACTACTAACAACTAACAAGTACTTGAAAATAAATATATATTACCCTTTAACTGTCTTTAAGACACGATCCTTGTCAGATAGAGTTCCCCTTCTAGCTGACCATGGCACCTCAGCCTTGACTAGTGTCGGAGTAGGTCCTCCCTGAATTAATAGAGATAGAAGAATTATAAATTAAAAATAAGATAAAACATTTATCCATTGTACACTATGAGAGAACCATTCAGTGCCACCTATTAAAAGCTCATAAAACTTTTACTTCCAGGAAATCCTTCGGTATTATAATGGTGTATCACTTTCTTGTTTAATCACTTTAATGATAATGCAAAGAGTTCTACACTAACACTGGACCAAATTTAAAGATAAAACATTAACTACAAAATGGATATCATGCATTTCTGCCAATAATTAGTACCCCTTGGTTAGAAGAGATTTGTGCCCTTGCAAACTGAGAGTTCAGTTGGTCTTGACGATTATTAGTATTGCCAAACTCCCTATTCTCCTTGAGATTATCCCAAGATCTCTCGTCAGCATTACCGGAAAGTTGGCCAGATCGTCCACGCCAGTCACGATTATCTGGCTCAGAATACCGAAATTGCTGTGAGGGCTGCAGAATATTGTATACACATCATTACACAAAATTTGAATAGTTGAACTTATTATTTTGATAATGATCACAAATAAATTCATGAAAATTAATACAATTTAATTGAACTAATCAAAAAAATAAAAATAGCAGCATCTCGTACAAACATTAGACTATTTCCATCCACTAATCAGTGATGAATTCCTGTAAGATACTAGTATGTTCACCGCCAAAAATAAATCAACTCTAATAAACTTCATCAATCATTTTACCAACAGGATGGAGAAGGAATAGGGTCTTGGTTAACAGCATAAACAGAAGACAGAAAACGCACTCACGTTGTTTTCTGAGCGGGCCCAACTTTGATCTTCACCAAAAAGTTCAGCTTCAATATCTTGTTTGATCTTTAAAACATCATCAAGGATCTCAACACCCTAAGAGTAAAAAGGTTCAACAGTCAGACAAATGATGATGAAGCATAAATATCAGCTTAGGTTTCAAAGGAAGTATTCTTCACAAAAACTGGAACACATGGTTTTTCAAAAGATGTTGCCTAGAGAGAAGAGAGAAAAGATGTTTAAAAATAATATGAAATCAAGAGGCATAGGGAATAACATAGGATGTATTAAATAAAGGAGAGAGTTCAATAGAAAAATTTGACACCCTCTATTTAACATAGGCAAAATGTTGATTAGTCACAATTTCCAAATTAATAGGAAAAGAATCACATGTAAGCAGCAGATGGAATTAAAAAAATCTCCTTCAGAATAAGTATAATTAATCAATAATAACATTTAAGCAACAATAACAAAAAAAAAAAAAAAAAAAACCTCTCTAAGCTGTAAAAGCTGTTCCCTTGTATATCGCACACGTTCACGACCCTCAAACCGAGCATCTCCAGCCTATAAAGCCATAAGTTTTTAGATACAAATACCTTGACATATATACAGTTAAACCATCACCATTCAAGCAGATAACTTCAAAAGTACAAGATGAGTCATAGGTAGATGCATAAGATCATAAGTAGTGCTACAAGAAAGGTAGAATTAAATGAAACTAAGTTCTACACACAAACATCACAGTTAAAATAGTTATAAATAATTGTTTTTCAGCCATGTCCTTCATTAACTACAATGATAATACAACATTATACATGTACTCTGCTCTATAGGCAACCAGTGGATCCAACAAACTCATTTATAAATATATTGTTATGTCAACAAATTTACAACACAACCCAAAAAACAGAACAACTGAACAGATTTGTTGTCGAGGGAAAGGGAAAATGAAAAAACTACCATTAAAGCAGCCCAAGCAAGACTTACTATATCCATGTAAATTTTGTCAAGCATTGCCTTTAGAATAAAGAAAAGCATAAGACTTATCAGTTATCACAACCACTCAAGCACCGGATCCAGGAGGTGGAAACACATTGCCAAACAATACTAGTCAAACACAGTGCCAAACAATACTAGTCACTGCGAAATGTGGATGAATGGCCCAATAAGAAAAACGCATAGAGACCAGTGTACTAAGGAAATGATAGCAGACCCTGTGCCACAAAGATGTTGCCAGATCCACCAGAATTGTGAAATAAAGTTCAATGTAAGTGGGACCTTTATGGGTAACTTGAAATTTAGTCAATCCCACCTAAAGCCCACATATTGCTTTTTGTCCATATTTACAGCGGGTACACATACTTAATGCCCAACCAAGAATTAGGACATTCGAATTCAGTTTGGCCTTAACTTGAATCCTTATAGACAGTGGGAAAAAAGACAGTAACAGCGAGAAATACATCTTTCTTCGTTTAAGTTTCTGTTGGTTGATTCTCCTGAAGGCTTCTCTTTATGTTTTAGCACCCCAAAATGGTGCCAAACAAATCCGTTAAGTACTTAAATTCCAAAATTCACCACCACCAAATCCAGACACATTCAAATCTACGTATTGGACAAACAAACACACAGAAAAAAGAAATCCCCAAGTGCCAATGAACACCAAAAACGGATTATTTCCGAATCCAAACTTCAGCACAATACCTCACACCTCAAATTTTAAACTTTTAAAAGGAAAAAAAAAAACGTCATATTGAGCCTCGGTGATATTCATCAAGTTGACTAAGAGATCCAAAAATATACACAAGAAAAGATTTTGCAAACACACATAACAAGCTATTAACAAATCCATATAAAAAAAATAAGAACAAACAAATCGCATATTCGTGAAACAGAATCCTTCCACAGCTTCAATATGAAATTATCAATATATAGCAAACAATAAACATAAAAAAAAGTGAAATAAAGAGGTTAAAAGGCAGATCCAGAGAAAAGGGATTGATACCTTGATAGAGAAGGGTGAGGGAGCTCCACCGTGGGGACGCAGGAGAGGAAGATCAGCGGGAAAGGAGCCAAAAGCAGGGGAAGCGGAGGAAGAGGAGGAATCGAATCGAGGAGCGAGGAGCCTGTTGCCTCTTCCACCACCGGGCCTCAAGCTCAACACCGTTTGATCACTCTGCTGCATAATACCTCGCGATGCAATCTTCGCCGTCCGAATCGACACAAACAACAGCGTAACGGATTCAGCGACGCCGAACCACAACGATGAAGAGAAAAAGCGGAAGGAGGGGGAATAGAAGAAGAAGAAGAAGATAAGGGATAGAGAAAGAGAGAGAGAAGATTGGAATTGGGAGAGTACGCTAACGCTAGGTATTGGATATTTCTCTCTCTTCTGCGGAGTGAGAAGAGAAGAGAGAACTGCGTGCGTGAGGTGAGTGAGAAACAACGGAAGGGTGAAAACCCTTCTTAGACGAGTTGTGTTATGTCGTAGCCTACTGTATCTATACGTATTTCCAATATTTATACTATTTTATTTTTATTATTTTGATAAATTAGGTATACGAAATCACACCCCAGAACAGAAACAAGAAATGTGAGTGAGTGAGTGAAGTACTACTCGGTTGTTATTACCTTATTATATCTTCGACTGTACTTGGGATTATTGAGGGCATAAGTTCCTTCTACTTTATACTATAATGAATTCTAATCACCGAATCATATAATCGAAAAATATATTTTTGCGTCTTTGCCTCTTTGTATACTGAATAGTATATAGAATATAGCATATCATATCAAATAGTAGTAGTATAGTGTTTTTGACGAAAATATAGATGGATATAGACGCATCCAGGCTTAAATGCGTGTGGGCCGGGCAGCCCAGGCCACGGCCCAAGATACTGATATCACAAGTGGAAGATTGCTCTGTATATTTTGTATTTTTATAATTTCCAAAAGAAAAAAAAAAAAACGTAACTCAATCTATCATTACAGGATTAGATTCTTTTTAAGGAATAAACACATCATTCCATTATTTAAAAAAAAAATCACTCCATCCTTAAATTACGCAACACAATCAATTATTTCATCCTTAGATATAGATATATAGATTGAGAAAAGTAATATCTATTTTGTTGTCTTCCAACACAATTTTTTTGTTTCAAATAAAACATACAATGCATCAATAGAATAAGATAAGGTTATTCTATCTTATTTGTATAACAAATAGTTCATACTAACAGGATAAAATAATTATCTTATTATCATATCATCATTACCAATTACACCTTTAATTTTATCTTTAAATTATTATCATTCCATCTCCTATATAATCTTTAAATTAAAAAATCATATAACTATTCAGACAAATATTGAAAATCATGCTAAAAAATTCCTTCGAAATAG
>PYAF01000424.1:1091361-1137044 GCA_007407185.1 Glycine tomentella
TCTCCTAAATAATCTTTAAATAAAAAAATCATATAACTATTCAGTCAAATATTTAAAATCATGCTAAGTCATTCCTTCGAAATAGTGTGTAAATGTGAGTATAATATATTAACTTAGGGACTAAATTGATGGATATTCAATACTTTAGTCATTATTTATATTTTTTTATTACTTTAAAAACTACATCAGAAAAAGATAAATACCTGAATGATAAAATTGATAATTTATTCTCTAATTTAATATTCCTATACATATATGAACTTTGTGTTTTAGTCCTTACACAGGACTAAAATGAATTAAAAGTGTATGTGTCTACCATAATGAGTTATAATGAATGAAACCAACTACATAAGTAAACCTTATTTTTTTAAAGTGAAAAAAGTGTACTTAATACAAATAAAGAATAAGGTATCATGACTAACTCGTGGTTAATGAAACTTGAATGAATTTTTAAATATTGATATTTACTAGTCGATTTATCCGTGCAATGCACAGGTTGTTTTTTTATAAAATTTATTTAATCAATTAAATTGAAAACATAAGTTTATAATCAATTCAAAATTCAATATACTAAAAATAATTTAATCAATATGTTCATTAGTTTAAGAATTATAAACTTTCGATGGGAGAGAGCACTTGAAAAATGAGAAGACAATGTTACACTATTAAATTATATAAAAAATTAAAAAGACATTTTCTCATCATTCAACACTGCATACTAATTAAACAAACAGTGTGCAAATCAAATATCATTAAATAAGGCTAATTAGGTTGACAATAAACGACCAGTAAAAAATGTTTAATTAAGTTTTTGAAACATTTAATTAAATTATGACTAAAAAATATTAGTAAATAATGGCTAACTATGACTAATTTAATTCCATGAACATTGTTGGCATAAATGTTTAATTAAGTTTTCGAAATGTTTAATTAAATTATGGCTAACAAATGTTAATGAATAATGACTAATTTAATTAAAGAATTAAGTTTCATGTAAAATCAAATTAATAATGGCAAGGATGTTAGCATAAATATAAAAATTGTAGAAATAACAACTTTTACATATATTATAAATAGATGATATATAACGGATTATGGATACAAACTACAAAGAGAAACAACAATAAAAGTGTAAAATCTAAAACTTTTAATATATATTTTTGCTAGATATTTAAAATCTTCAAGTGCAGATATTAAAAGCAACTACAAATTCAAGAATTCATTAAAGATAAATAATTAACACATTACTTTTTGGATAACTAACTAAATATAAATATTTTTCTACAAAACAAACATGATATTTTTTTCAACTCAATAAATGTTATATATATACATTGACACAAACAGATAATAGTTAAATACAAAAGGAAAATCTATATAGAAAAGGAAAAATTGAAAATTAAACAACTATTTCTTTGTTCTATTCAATTACTTTTTTCTCTTTTTATTTTGAAGTAATTTTCAACTTACCAAATCCTTCACAGTTTCATGTATTAAATTTGCAACATTCTATTGGAGAAAATCTTAAACGAATATCCAATCTCACCTTCCTTAGCATGATAGTATCCCTGAAAGATAAAATGCAATGACATATATCATCAATTTCAAATGTGCATGTGTGTCTTAGCAATGACAACAACTTTATTAGGCTAGTGAATCATATAGTGAAATATAAAATTATACCTTATGTCATATTTCATTCACATGACAACAAATAAGGTTGTCTAATGCTTATTTTATAAGTTATTATGCTATCATTTTTTTATTTAACAAGATACAAACTGCATGTCTTAAAACTTGAAATTAAAGAACGCATTATCATTACCACAAAATAATAAACTCGAAAATTACTTGTTGATATGAAGCAATGACAAATAATATAATAATGAAAGAGCAAAACATCCTCTATCTTCTAATGGAAAAAATGTCTATTTGATATTTCCATCTTCAATTTACAATTAATGCAAAATGAGAATAAAGAGTTGCACATTTATGGAAGACTAAAAAGAGTTTAAGATTCTAATCATTCATTATCAATAAATAAAAAAATAGAAAAGCTAGAGTTGCATATTGCCAAGGATTGTGATAATTAATTGTTTCAATGTGAGTTTAACGTGTCAATATGAAAAGGTATTGTTCACATTTGTTAAGGAGTTCAATATTATCATTGGCTTTTTTATTTATTTCATTTTTAGGTTCAATTAATTATCAAACTTGATAGGTAATTTACAATTATACTCTCGATTTGGGTGGAAAAATAAAAATTATAGAAGTAAAAATTTATATATATATATATATAATATACAATAGATTTTTTCTTATTTATGATAATTTAATCATTCACAAGAGTACTCTCTAAGGTTTTTGATGGAGTTTTATGGCCAAGTTTGAGATTAAGCTACGAAATATGCTTGTGTCTGGTCAATTTGTTAGACAAAGTTATGAGACTGACTTTATTGAGATCTCGACTAAACAAAGTTAGACATTTTAGCTTAACTTATGATTGACAAAGTTAACCGTTATTATATGTCTTGAAAGATAAGTACCAAACTAAAGGCCACAAACACAAAAGATATATAGTCTCTTACCATCTGGATAACCACTAACTAGCTTAAGTCTAAATTATTTTAGCATTTAAAAAGAAAGACATAATACACTTGAAAGAACTAGCCATAAATTGTCTTTGGACAATCTCTAAGAATTTTTCTTAGTAATAATATTATGACACTCAACACAAGACATGATAAAACTCAGGCATATTTGTTTCTTATTTAGAGTTGAGCTTACATCATGATGCGTACTTAGAATTATTCTATGGGTTTTGGATGGCCAGTTTGATGAAAATCCTTTGCTACAATGCCAAAGTTGAAAGAACAAACTTGAAGATTGTGAGAACCAAATACATAAAACATATTTAGCCCCACAAAAGACTCATGACCATGAAGATAATAAAGATATTAAAATTTGAGAAAATAATGATTTTTAAATGAGTCGTCATGCAATAAAAACAGACATCCAATGCGGTTTTAGGTATAAACCTTCTAATCTGAAATGCCAAATTTTATTATAATTGAACTTGCATTCGAAGCGCTATAAAGTGAACATTGTCCAATACTTTATAAATTACATAATGTCCAACGCGCTAGCTAAAAGAATCGTGTCCAAAGCTTCATAGTTTCCAATTTAGTACCTATAATTTAAAACATGCTAATTTGGTCCTGATAGTTGCCTTTACTTTTTTCTTTTTCTTTTTTTTTTTTATCTAACCTGCCATGAAATCATTTTAATGCTGTTTGTTTATTTAACCACGACATATTATTCACTCTATTGTTTGTCGACCCCAACCTTCTACCACTTCAATCCACTACCAACCATAATAGTTGTCGTCACAAACTAAATAGAAGAACCACAACTCCATCAATATCATTCCTGGGTTGCAGGTGAAGATTCACACTTCTCTAAATAACCCCTTTCTCAATGTCAATGACACAAAACTCGTGCTATGAAAAGTCACGTCCACAAAAGTCCATAGTTAAAAGTCACGTTCGAACGAACGGTATTAATTGTAATTCTACAACAAAAATCAATTTTAAAAAAATGTAATTATTAGAAGTAAATTGACATATTTTAAACTATAAATACCCATTCCTCTCAAAAGAAAAATTACAATTACCAAATAAAAAACAAGTGTAACTGTATGGTTAAATGTATTTAAACCAGCATTATTTTTTTGATGTAAGAGGATCAATTTCACATATAGCTCATAAGTAAATCCTTGTTCTACTCTTGTTATTGTCCTTCATTTTGCAATAATCATCATCCTTTCAACAAGTGTTTTAAATGCGTCATCGACAGCCCACGCACCGCTCCTCTTCACTCTCTATTCTCTCCACGTGGACTGCTCAATTCAGCTTCCGTCCAAAACTCTTCAATTCAAGTTCTAGACGTTGTAGGAACACAGATGCTTCTTACATCAGCTCCAATATCAATTTTCTACCCCAAAAATCAAACAAGTTAAAAATTGAAAACATAGCATATAATGGGAAAGGATCTATTCGTAATCTTGATATGCATCTTTTTATTTATTTATTTGTATAGAAATCTATTTAGTTAATGTCTACTAAACATATAGATTCATTATTTGTATATAGTTTTTTCATTAAAATTTAATATAAATTAAAGAAAATTTATATATCTTTTATCTGATAAATTTCATGAGAATTGTTAATTAAAAGTTTTAGCGCACAGTTTTACACTGATAAAATTCATTCAAACTTTACTATAATTATTTATATTTAAAAAATAAACATATGTATATTAATTAATAAATACTTATAAAATTTGCTCACATATTCTACTTATTTTTTAATATGAGTATATTAATAAGTTATAATTAGAGAATATTTTAAAATACATTAATAATATGACTAATTATAACTTGTTAAATAGGACTGTTCAAAAAAATTAGTTTTAAAAAATTACTTTAATTATAACTAATTTTATACAATTAGTTATATAAATATAGTTACACAGCTATAACAAGTTTTATAGTTATTTGAAATAATTATTTCTATTTAAAAAAATAGTTATATTTATAAATCTATAACTAGTTTTATAGAAAATACTATTTTAAATAACTTATTTTTATTTATTCATTATTATATAACTAATTTATTTATAGCGGATTAGGTTCTCATTTTAAAAATAACAATTGATTAGATCAGATTATAACTAATTATAAAAATTAATTATTATATTTGCTTATAATATAGTTTTTTATTAGTTATAGTCACGTAAATACGTACCATGAGCACCCCTGTTACTAACGGACTCATGCTAAGAAAAAAAGAGAGTAGTATAGTTAACAATTAACAAATCCCATTAAAAAACGCCTAAATAATATTTCTGGATTTATCTTTCTTAACATGTTTTACTTCTGGAACATAATCAAACACTCCAGAACTCTCTAGCCAGCTCTGATACTATCTTCGTAAATTCTCGAACTCACTCCCTAATTTCTAACGGTGACTATAAATTGCGCTCTCGGTTCTCTCTTTCCTCGCTCATAGTTATTTCATATACGAAACTACTCTACAAACACAACAAAACTCTCAATTTCTGAAAATTTTCTTATCTTTTGTCTATTAAACTAGAAACTGTGATTGATCCATGGCGACAAAAGAAGGCAAAGCCATAGGCATAGACCTCGGCACGACCTACAGCTGCGTGGGCGTGTGGCAAAATGACCGCGTTGAGATCATCCCCAACGACCAAGGCAACCGAACCACCCCCTCTTATGTCGCCTTCACCGACACCGAGAGGCTCATCGGAGACGCGGCCAAGAACCAAGTCGCGATGAACCCGCAGAACACCGTTTTCGACGCTAAGCGTTTAATCGGTCGCAGATTCTCAGACTCTTCTGTTCAAAACGACATGAAGCTGTGGCCGTTTAAGGTCGTGGCGGGCCCGGGCGACAAGCCCATGATCGTGGTCAATTACAAAGGTGAGGAGAAGAAATTCTCTGCAGAGGAGATATCTTCAATGGTGTTGGTCAAGATGAGAGAAGTAGCAGAGGCGTTTCTCGGAAACGCGGTGAAGAACGCTGTTATCACTGTCCCTGCTTACTTCAACGACTCGCAGAGGCAGGCGACGAAGGACGCAGGGGCAATTTCGGGTTTGAATGTGTTGAGGATTATCAATGAACCTACCGCTGCTGCCATCGCGTATGGATTGGATAAAAAGGCTTCGAGAAAAGGTGAACAGAACGTGCTTATTTTCGACCTTGGTGGTGGCACTTTTGATGTTTCGATATTGACCATCGAGGAGGGGATTTTCGAAGTGAAGGCTACTGCTGGTGATACTCACCTTGGAGGTGAAGATTTTGATAACAGAATGGTGAATCATTTTGTTTCTGAATTCAAAAGGAAGAACAAGAAGGACATTAGTGGGAATGCTAGAGCGTTGAGAAGGTTGAGGACAGCGTGTGAGAGAGCCAAGAGAACGCTCTCTTCTACCGCGCAGACAACTATTGAAATCGATTCTTTATACGAAGGGATTGATTTCTATGCTACAATTACGAGGGCGAGGTTCGAGGAGATGAACATGGATTTGTTCAGGAAGTGCATGGAGCCGGTGGAGAAGTGTTTGCGTGACGCCAAGATAGACAAGAGTCATGTTCATGAGGTTGTGCTTGTTGGAGGGTCCACTAGGATTCCCAAGGTTCAGCAACTCTTGCAGGATTTCTTCAATGGGAAAGAGCTTTGCAAGAGCATTAACCCCGATGAAGCTGTTGCGTACGGTGCTGCAGTTCAGGCTGCCATCTTGAGCGGTGAAGGAGACGAGAAGGTTCAGGATTTGTTGCTGCTGGATGTTACACCTCTCAGTCTCGGGCTCGAAACTGCGGGTGGTGTTATGACTGTGCTAATTCCGCGGAATACTACAATTCCCACCAAGAAGGAGCAGATTTTCTCAACCTATTCCGATAACCAACCCGGGGTGTTGATCCAAGTGTTCGAAGGAGAACGAGCTAGAACGAAGGACAACAATCTTCTTGGGAAGTTTGAGCTCACTGGGATCCCTCCAGCACCAAGAGGAGTGCCTCAGATCAATGTCTGCTTCGACATCGACGCTAACGGGATTCTGAATGTCTCTGCAGAGGACAAGACTGCGGGTGTGAAGAACAAGATCACGATCACCAACGACAAAGGTAGGTTGAGCAAGGAGGAGATTGAGAAGATGGTGAAGGATGCAGAGAGGTACAAGGCGGAGGATGAAGAGGTGAAGAAGAAGGTGGAGGCGAAAAACTCGCTCGAGAATTACGCGTATAATATGAGGAACACAATAAAGGATGAGAAGATTGGAGGGAAGCTGAGCCCGGACGAGAAGCAGAAGATTGAGAAGGCTGTGGAGGATGCGATACAGTGGTTGGAGGGGAACCAGTTGGCGGAAGTGGATGAGTTTGAGGACAAGCAGAAGGAGTTGGAAGGGATCTGCAACCCCATCATTGCGAAAATGTACCAGGGTGGTGCTGCTGGACCTGGTGATGTTCCTATGGGTGATGATGACATGCCAGGTGGTGGTGCTACTGGTTCTGGCGCGGGTTCTGGCGCGGGACCTAAGATTGAAGAAGTTGACTAAGCTTGTGGATGTGAGTAACCCAAAAACTTAGGTTGGGTTCTTGTGATTTGGTCTAATAATGTAAGTTTTAGTGATGATGTAAGGTTTCATGAATCGTGAATAAGGTCTTTTTAGCTTCATGTGATGAGTGTAATAGCAGAGATGAGATTAATGTAATTTTTATACAGTTTGGGTTTTTAATGTGTGTTTTGATTCAGAAAAACGTTTGTTCCTGTCTACTTGATCAATTCCCCGGAGAAATTTATGTCGCTTTCTTTTCATTGCATCCAATGCATGCTTATGTTGCCTATATTTTTCGATCACATTTGAATTTGCAAAATCACGTCAGAGGATTTGTAATTCAAAACATAAATTAGGTTGGCATTGTCGCATTGCTCATAAGGACACGATGAAAAACAAAAAGGAAAAAGTTTGATGGACACAGTGAATGGGAAGGACTTAAGTTATAATACTTGCTCTATTTCCTCTATTTAGGAACTAAGTTTAGAGTAACTCTAAATGATTTTACATCGATAATGTTAGTTTTCTCTTAAACTCTTATTACTAGCAAAAAATCATTTTTCTTTATGTTCAAGATCCAACACACATGTATTTTTATTCTGTTTATATTTAGCAATTTATATTATTATCCTCATATTAATTCTATATTGATGGAAATGTTATATTCTTTTATAATATTTTTATTATCTAATAGTAATTTATAAACAATTTTTTTAATGTCATGATGAAAGGTGTGCCACGAAATAAGGGGGTGAAAGGTCGCTTTGCGTGGAATGCCCTTGACCCTGCCTATAATGATGATTATGTTGTCTTGGGGAGCATTGAAGCTTGCTTCTTTTTCGTAATTTTCTTGGTCATCAATATGAACTGTCCTTAATAGAATCGTGCTTATTCTACGAATTTTGTACTTTTTTATATTTAATTTAGATTTTATAGTTTTAATATATGTTAAAAGAAGTGTATTAAATTATGTTATTATATTTGAGAAGGTACACTTAAATATGTACTATTGAATTTAATTGATGTAAAAGTGTTTTAATTTAATTAGTGATCTCAAGTTATGAATATTTGATTGCCTTAAATATTTAAAGAATTTTTTTATTGTTTATAATGTATTTCATTTAAACATGATTATCTTTGACAAAACATACTATTGTCTAATTTTTTTGTATTGTTTAAAAAAAGATGTACCAAAAGAAACATACTTGTACATTAGACTTCTATGTTTGACTTATTATGTTAAACACTAAATAAGTTATCAATTTGTTAATTTGAATCTCAAATAAGGTATAGAATTTAAGGCCTTTGGAGTGGTTTTAGGTTTTAAATTTTAAAATTGTCAAAAACTACATACAATTTCAGTTTTTTTTGATATTTTTTAAAACAATTCAAAAATTGGGTTAGTTTAATTTTTCCATTTTTTAATTTTTTAATAAAATTGTATTTCTTTTTTCTTTCATAAACCTCATTGGAGTAGGAGAAACCCATTGTCTCTCCAGCATGTTTGATATCACTGTTAACAAGAGAGATCGTCTTCTTTGAATCGCAGAGTCATCGTGAATGTAAAGGGAGTGTTCCACCTTTACTCTCATGAGATTCTTCTGAATCGCATAATTAAATTGAGGTCAAGTCAAATCGCACACAAAATCTCCCTTGAGAAACCAACACTTTATTAACATTGTGATATTACGAGTGTCGCAATCGTATTTCTCTTTGGCTCTTCTTCACCTGCTTTTGTTAGGGAGTGATCCCCTACTCTGATAGAGCACCAACCTTTGACGAGAAATTCAACCATGATGAAGTGTCTGATTTGGTCACTAGAAAGAATTGGATGGTGCAAACAAAGGATTCTCTAGTGGTGACGAGAGGAAATCCATCAGAGGTGATAATATCATTGATGGTAGTGATAGTGTTGGAGTTGACAATGACAAAATTGTATGCAGTAATGTAGGGATGAAGAACATCCACATAGATAGAAAATTTAAACAAAAAGCATGAATTTTTTTTTTTTTGAAATTAGTTCCAAAAATGTTTTAAAATTGATAAAAAAAATCAATTGAATCTTAATTTTGTTGAACATATTTCTATTTCAAAAATACATTTTAGAAAACTATAAACTTACAATCAATACTAATAGAGCCTAAGTTTTTTTTTTTTTATAAAATCTACATGATTCAGAGGATAGACTTCATCATAGAGATGACAAAGTGGGTCAGTCCACTAAAAAACGGGCCAGGTTGGCCCAACCCACTAGTGGGCCGGGTCGAGCTGGCCCACTTTTACAAAGCGGGCTAAAAATATTAGCCCACTCTACTTTAAAGTGGGTTAGTGGGCCAGCGGGCCAGTCCACTTAAATTTTTTTTTTTAAAAAGGTAAAATAATTATTAAAAAAATTTAAATGTAATTATTTATACTAAAAATTAATAATGTACTAACTTAATCCTATAACAATGATTTTTAATATATAATACATGCATAATAGAAGTAAAAGCAAACACGAAATACATGTTTAACAATGATTTTCAATTAGCTCCTAAGTCTTAACAAATTCTTGGAAATTTGTTTCACAATGATGCAGACAATCAAAACATAATTGTACATGTAGTATAGCTCATTATTAGGTTCCAAATAAAAATGTATTAGGGTTAAAGATTTAAAATCATTCACTTCTTTTTAGTCATTTTTCCTCTAAGTCATTCATTTAATTACCTATTAAATATTTTATTATTTTTATTGGTGGGCTGGTCCGGTGGGCTGACCCACTCCTGACCCACATTTTTGTGGGCCGGGTTGGTCCGGTCCATTTAATAAATGTAGACTCAAAGTCTCAATTCAGTTCATATTTTTTCATGGATTAAATAGACCGATCCACCGAATCAAACCCGTTTTGCCATCATAAAAAGAAGTGAGTCAAGTTACACATTAGTCAGGAGTAAAACTTATTTGTTATGGTGGAAAAAAAAACATTAAAAGGGTCGTAATGCTGTTTCACATAAAAATATTTACTTATTTTAATATAAAGTGGCGAGCCATCTCTTTCAATTTCAAAGGACTCCTCACACCAGAGCTAATACGCGTGTCTCACAGTCAGAGTTTAGGATAAGAGAAAATATATGCGCCATAGTTGATAGTTGAAGCGTGAAGGAAGGGTCCGCGCGCCATGGCTGGCATCACAAACTTCCCCTTCAAACTCTCTCACTGTCCTCTCTTCTCTTCTTCCGATTCCAAACTCTTCGGCCTTCCCCTCTCCAATTCCTATTCCATCAAATTCGACCCTTCTCTCTCCAGTACCTCCCTCTCCTACGTCACCGCCCGCTACGGTGGCGGCGGCGGCGGCGCCCCTCCCCGCTCCCCCAACAACCCCGGCTTCCGCAAGTCCTCCGATTCTGACGACGACGATAAAGCTCTCGACCTCTCCACTCTCAGGTACTATACTCTTTCCTTCTCTCTCTCTCTCTCTCTCATGCTTCCGTTGAAATTTCGTCACTAAGATTGCTTTGGATTTGAAATAGGTCAGATACCGTGAGGCTTATTGATCAGAGCCAGAATATGGTTTGTTCTTTTTTCCTTTCTCGTGCAATTTATTCGCCATAGAAGCACGTATGAACATAGCTACTACTTTTACAAGTTCTAATTCAGTCTGCAGCTGGCGGAGGGTGCTGAAGTGGTTATGTTTTTGTAGGTTGGAGTAGTGTCAATCGATGACGCCATTCAAATGGCTGAAGATGTCGAACTTGACTTGGTATGATGTCTTTTCCCTGTCATTGCTGCATCTATATTTAAATATTCCTTCTATTTGTTGGCTACAATGTCATGGTTTTCTCATTTTCCCCTCCTTTTGTGTGTGCGTGTCTGAGTTCCGAAGTACAATATTTTGTAGTCTATGTTCTGCCGTTGAATTTCAGCTCAATTGGTATAAGTTATCTACAATCATGATGTGTCCTTTTGACTTCTTAGGGTAGCTATTTATTTTCTTATGGTCACAATTATCTAGTTACGCACTAACACTATGTTTCATAGTTTATGCATGATTAAAAGGATAATAAATAAATAAAAAGAGGAAGTGCCCTTCCTATAATTTCACTTAGACAGAAATCGCAACTAAAAGTGATTGAAAGTCATTTTACTATGGTGTTGAAATACTAAGGGAGTAAGGGGGCGTTTACTTGTGCTTTTATTTTCTGTTTTCACTATTTAATTATAAAAATGCCATATTGTTTTCAATTTGTTTTCTGTTTCAAAGATTTGTATAGGAGACATTGAAAACAACTTTTTTTTTGGTTCTCTGTTTCCTTTACAGATCTTTGGAAACAGGCATCCGATTGAAAATAAGGTGTCAATTTTGTAATTAAAAAAAGAAAACCGGAAATTAATACACAAGTAAATGCCCCGTAACTGCTTCAAGTCAGTTCACAGTAGATTCAGTGGCTAGTTTCTTTTGCACCTAAATTGGAACACGGGCTACTTGTGACATGAATGTACAAACTTATTTTCTCTCCTCTTTTTGGCCAGGTAATATTATCCCCAGATGCAGATCCTCCTGTTGTTAGAATAATGGATTACAGGTTTGAACTTTGTATATTGTCAAGAAAAAAAACTGTGCTTTTTTAGTTTTCTCTCTTACATTGAATTATTTGGTTATTTATTTATGCTCATTAAATCCAGTATCAACATACTGATGGCTTATGGCTGGCTGTAAAAAGTGGTTGAACAAGGGCGTGATTATATCTGTGTCAAGCAGTTATTTTTGGGCATCCATTGATAGTTAGTTGACCTGCCTACGTACATGTTCAACAATAATTGACATTAAGTAATTTGAATTGGGTTGATAGATAAATAAAAAAATCTGGTATCCAGTAATTTCTTGCTTCTGGTCTTGTGCAACTACTTTTGGTCCAATTTTTATGATGTAGGGGATAGTGGTGGCGAAGGTGGGAGTATTGTTTGCATTCAGAGGTCTATAAATGGATGCTTTGTTTCTATATTTGTTTGGGATGGGAGTGTTGTGAAGACATGATTGAGCAATAAGTAATGTAATGGGGAATCAACAGGGACATTAAATCACATACATGTAGTTGTTCATGATAGACATTTGCACTTGACTTTTGCTTGACAAAATGAAATGAATCTTTGTCAAAGGCCATACCTAGTTCTACTTCCATTTAACATGATTGGGCACTTGTACACTTATGCTTTGAGCATGGTTGGACCTTGTAAATAAGTGATTCTTATATTTTCTTCTTTACAGCAAATATAGATATGAACAGCAAAAGAAGAAAAGAGGACAGCAGAAGAAAAGTGCTGGTTAGCATTTATATTTTCTTCTAAATCATTTACAGAACTCAGAACAAACAAAAAATTACTGACCAAGTGGTCTTTGAAATGTAGCTAATCGGATGGATTTGAAGGAGCTCAAAATGGGGTAATGTCCTAAGCTAGTTCTGGACTCTTGTTCTTTTGGATTTCTTAATTATGGATCAAAATATTACTTTTATTAATAGTTTAATATATTTAATTGGTAAAGGGTTAGAAATCTGAAAAAGTATATTATGTTATTGCCAAGCAATCTAGTTTGGTTGAGTGAAGGGACTGTCTTGTCTTGAACCTGAGACCAATAATGGTATTGCAACAACCAAACCATTAGACCAGGTTGTTGACAGACCCATGCAATCTGTTGCTTGCCTTAGGTTAACTATAGGTTCTCCTGAAAGGCATTATATGCATTTGTAGAAGTTAATTATTTTTGTTACTTTCAAGAAACTAGAAGAACAATAACAACAACCAAGCCTTTTTCTACTAGGCGAGGTTGACTACATGGATCAATGATGTCATAATGTTTTGTGTTATGTCTATGGACAAACTATTGATTTCTAAATCCTTTTTAATGGTTTTACATAGATTTTCTCACTCTTCCTCTGTCTCTATTGATCGGACTACCTTTCTACACGTCTTTTCTGCACACGTCCAGAGTACCTAAGGCGAGTTTCTACCGTTTCTTCTACAATAGAAGCTCTCTTAACTTTCTCTCTAATGGATTCATTCCTAACCTTATATTGTCTACTTGTCTATCAACTTTTTCATTTCTATTGCATTGAGTTTATTCTCTTAGCTTTTGACCGTCCAACATTCAGTTACATACAGCATTGCAGATCTTATAGTTGTGTGATAAAATCTTTCTTCGAGCCTGATTGGTACCTTTTTGTCACAAAATGATACCCAAAGCACTCCATTTTCTCCATCCCACTTGAATCTTGTGGTTTACATCTCCCTCTATTCTGTTGTGCTATATGATGGACCCTAGATACTAAAACGTGCGATTTGTGGTGAAGTTACTCTCCAACTTTTACTGCTATGCTAGGGTTGTTTCGTCTCTTGAAACTTTCATTGCATATACTCTGTCTTCTACTAAAGCAAAAACCATGAGCTTTCAAAGTTCATCTTTGCATCTCTAACTTTATTGATAATGGTTCAAACTTGACCTTTAGTGCAGTCCTAAAGTTATAGGAAAATTTGATGCGACCCCTGCTTTGTGTTCTTACACTAGTTGTGCATATCTGCTGACGGCACAGTATGAGCCATACCCAACAGATTTTACCTTGTTCGTCTTTTAAGCATTTTGCTTGACCAAAATCTCTTGACTTTCTTTTCCTTCTTTTGACAATCTTGTTAGTCCTTCTTACTATCTTTGGTGTCAGGATTGCTATAACCCTTCAAGAGCTCTAACTTTCACTTCGCTCACCACTTTTTTGGTTTCTTTCCCAGCTAACACTTACTTCCCCAATTTTTAGCATTCTTACACAAGGACTATGGCTTGTAACATACCATTTTAACCTTAAGGTCCTTAACTTTATTTTGCATACTTTCATTACACCACCAAGATTTTTTATTGTTAGATCCCCAACCTCTTGACTCTCCAAGAGTCTTTTTTGCTATTTTCCTAATCCCCTCAGCCATCTTGTCCTACATATCATTTACACTTCAATGTTCCTCTTGACTCCCTTCTTCGATTAACTACTTATTTGTTTAGCAAGGTTACATGGTCATCCCAGGTGATACTTAATAATGCGTATGTGTTGTCATGTCAACATGTGACTCCCAATATTTCTTCTATCCCTAAAATGAATGCTACTTATTTGTCCTAAAATGAATGTTAGTGGACTAAAAACAATGATTTCAAAATTTGAAGGGATTAAAACCAACGGAAAAAAATAGAAACCACAACCAAAATTCAATCATTTTATAAAGACCAAAAACAATGATTTCAAATTTTAGAAGGATGAAAATCAAAGGAGAAAAAATAGGGATTAAAACCAAAATTCACTCATTTTATAGTTACCGAAAGTATATTTAACCCTTGCAAATTTTAGAGCTATGTTCCTATCTCCTAACCTTTGTACATCCACAGCAGAATCTCTCAATTCTTATACACTGCCCATTTCTTGATTTAATTTGCCAGCGTACCACAACTTGAAACTTTGGTATTCTAATTCACGTTTTCTTCAACCCACTTTTTTCCTTGTATACACTACTGATTCTGCTCCAAATCATGATGTCTACTATTTTAGGAAACTAAATGAAAGTAATATAGAAAAGAAATTGCATATGTTGGGCATTTTATCATTAATATCTTGTGCTTTGGTTGTGATCTTGGGGATTAATTAGGCCAGGATGCATTAAGACGAGTTTGTTTAGTCATGCTTTCTCAAAGATAAACAGAGGAAGTTTTATGTGATGCATCACACTATAAAGATATATAAAACTACCATTGTAGTATCATATAAATGCATAAAAAATTATGCTGTAATTTACTTTTTTTTTTCTTCCATTCATAACATAAACACAAATACTTAATTAGAGAAGTTGCAGCTATTGTTTTTTCATGAGCTGTGTTTTAGTTTGAGTTTGAGTTTTAGTTATGCTCGGTTATTTTTACTAGAACAATCATGTGATTATGCCTTCTTTTACTAATTCTTGGTACCTTATTTTAACAGATACAACATAGATGAACATGATTATTCAGTGCGTTTGAAAGCTGCACGGAAATTTTTGAAAGACGGTGACAAGGTTTCATGAATTATATTGTTATGTCATATTAAGCCCATGCACGTGCACCTGCACGTGCACATACACTAATGTATTGAAATCATTGGGATCAATTCCTGCAGGTTAAGGTCATAGTAAACCTTAAGGGTCGTGAAAATGAATTCAGGAATATGGCTATTGCACTTATTAAACGTTTTCAGAATGATGTGGGGGAGGTATGCCATGTCACTTTGCTGTGTTATGATTATCATATTTCTTAGGCATTAAAAACCTGACTATTTTCCAACAAAAAAAAAAAGAATTTGACTATAAGTAGCCAAGTAGGTCTTGGGATGTTATGTTGGTAATACTCCTTTGCTTGTTACACTTTAATAATTCTCAGTCACCATTTTCATTTGTTATTTCCATTTTGATTTCATTTGTGCGTTGGATTTACTTTGTATGGTCATTGGAGACATTTCTTATTACCTGCTTGAATTTTATAACCAAACCACACTTGGGTGATGTGCAGCTTGGAATAGAGGAGACAAAAAGCTTCCGTGACAGAAACATCTTCATAATTTTGGTTCCAAATAAAGTTGCTGTGCAGAAAACTGAAGAACCACCAAAGAAAAGAGACAAGTCAGCTGCAGATGAAGTCTCCATTAGTGCCCAAGCATAACCGAAAACTTCCACGCTAGTTTCTAATTGTAGAATGGATTGTGAGTAACTTGTATTGGTCCGAGTTGGAAAATTTTCCGAGCATTGTATAATTCATGTGCAATGATAGCATATAAGTTCACGAGAATTTTAATTATAGAGGCAGCCTTGGCTTTTCCAACACAAGTTGCTCAAGGGATACATCATACATACCACTAACCACTCTTCAGAAGACTAATCATAAAAGAACAATCGCACGTGGATAATTTTATGCTCATTTAATTTTTGAACTTGACAGAAATATTTGCATACTTCTATTTCAATCCAATGCATGTCAAGTTGGTGACTGGTGGAAGGGTCCATTATTCATACCTTGATCAAGACAAGAGACACATGTTCCTAACAAATGTTTTGAAAGGAAACCCGTCAGTTTTCTTGATTATGGCTTGCCTAATAATATGGTTAGGGGAACAAGTAGTACCTCTTTCTTGGTGCAGCTTATGTGTAGCTTGAGCTCAAACGCTAGTTATTGTAACCTAAAGATGTAGAGGCTACAACTTACGGACCTAACGATTTGAAGGTAGCTTAGTTTTGAAGTGCTTACGTTCCAAGAAAACTAACGTGTTTTACTCAGCATTAGTGAACAGAACGTAGTCCTGAAAGCAACACGTTATGTGTACCTTATTTTATTTTATAATTTAAATATGTTTTTAGTTTAGGTAACTACAGTTTTAGTGTTTCGAAATTTCTTTGGTTGTTTTTCATCTTTACAATTTTTATTTTTTTAAACGGAATAGTTTTTGTTATAGCTTAATGGTGATGTGATGTGTATTTAGTTATATTATGCCAATAATTATTGAGGAAGCATTTGAGAAATATAATTAGATGTTGAGAAATATAATTAGATGTTAATTAGATGTATGCCATCTTATTACCAAGTGATGATAAAGATTTTTTTAAAAATTAAAATTTATTGGAACTAAAGCTAATGAATATTTTTTAAATGATTGAAATTAAATTTAACTGTATTTATAAGAACTAAAAACATTTTTTCTTTATTTTGGGTGAACATTTGTTTTTCTGGTTTAATACATGACTAACGTTTTCAACAACAACAACAAAAAAAAATCATGCCTAATCTAGAAAATGTCAATAGATAAGTAGATAAATATCCTCTGACAAGCATATAATTGCATTTTATAATGACCTTGTTTTGCAATAAAAAACAAAAAATTAAATTAAAATTTAGTGACAGAAATAGTGACGGATTTAGCAACAGAAATGGCCCTGGTGCGGTTAGTGTGACATTGGCGCGAGTAGCGCCACAAATTTTGTAAGTTGGCGCGGTTAGCGCCACAGATGCTGGAAGTTGACGCGAGTAGCGCCAGAAGTGCTTCAGAAAGCCTGTTTTTTACTGGAACTTGGCGCGGATAGCGCCAGTCATGCCAGGACGCGGGCTGGGGGCCTATAAAAGGCCATTTTTCACGAAATTTTGGCGGAACTTTTCATTTTCTTCTTCCTCCCTCTGCTTTCTGCCATTAATGAAGCAAAAAGCTTCATATCTTCATCATACTTTATCTAAACACTTTCTACTCAACTACAAAGTTGATTAAAACCCTTCTATAAGCTAGATTCCAGCTTCAATCCTTAGAGAAAACCATAAAACGGAAAAATCTTGTTCCCTAGGGAACTTTGAAAACCGAGTTTTGGAGGAGATAGAAGGCGATTCACGGACGCCAGAGCTTAGAAAAGCGATCCTCCAGCCTTCCTCGACAGTTTAGAGGTAAGAAACTCAAGTTTCACCGATTGTTTTATGAAATGGTTCTTGGGATGAATAGTAACCAAATTGTGTTAGGGCTGGAATTAGGCTTGAATTCTTTAGAAAAGTATGATCAGGGGATTGTTCTGATGAATACTAAACTTTGAATCATGACTTCTGATAAAGTTTGATTTTGACCCTGAGATATGTATGAGTAGGAAGAATGTTGAGTAAATGGAAGGTGTTATGATAGATATAAGCCTAAGTGCCTTTACAAAAGTTGTTCAGGAGACTAAATAAACGATGAAAGTGTGTTGAATTAACTGTTTTAGTCAAGTTGGTTAATTGTTGGAATATGGTCTGATTAGAGCATTGAATTGAGCTTATGCAAAGTCTAAGGGGACTCTAAGATCTTGGTTGGACGAAGATAGATCCTGTTGAGGATATGTGAATCGCTTATAAGGTGGTTAGCTCTGATAACCCTAAGATAGAGAACAGAGAGGTTTTAATGGAAGGGAATAGTGTTTCCTTTCATTCTAACGGCTAAGGACCGTTATTGATTGATTGTTTTATGTCTTGTGTATGGCGTGATAGTGATCTTGTTGGTGGTTGTGACCACGAAGCCGGGAGAGCCGATATAGCGCTGAGAGCAGATAAACTCTTTGTTCTTGAGAGTGTTTCTCACTGTTTGTGTTCCACCATACTTCGAGGCAGTTATGATTATTGTATATCTGGATGCATGTATATTGAAATTGTGTGTTACTGATTATGGAAACATGTATATGATGAGCTGAACACTGTGATAGTGTTGTTATGTGCCTGATTAGATTCTCTGGCTAGTAGAATTGAATTTAATAGTCTATATATATAAGTCCTGATGTGAGATGTGCCCACATAGCTGGATGAAGCCTCCTCAGGCAAAGAAAGAAAGTCCTGATGTGGGATGTGCCCATATGAATGGATGAAGGCTCCTCAGGCATGTTTAGTAGGTTCTGATGTGAGATGTGCCCATGTAAATGGATGAAGCCTCCTCAGGCATTGATTTATATCTGTATATGCTATGTACATGTGGTAATATGGTTGATAGCTGTGATGGCTAGTTTGTAATGCAAATTTTGATATTATGTGCATGAAAGTGAATCAGGGTAAGGAAAGACCTCAAAGGACCTTGAGTTTACTGAGATTGTTATCTCACCCCTGTTGGGGATTATGTTTTTGCAGGTGATCCTCAGGGAGCGGCTGATAGATCCCAGGGCAAGAGGCCCGGGCAGGGATAGGTTCTATGAGAACCTTAGGCATAGTGATGAAGAGCATGTTGGTTTTATTTTTGTTTTATGCCTATGTTTTTGTATCTGATGAGAGATATGTATAGTTTTGAGGTATATATTCTGTATATTATGAGAATTCACCATATATGATGTATAGTTGATGTTGTTAATGACATTTGATGATGTCATTTTTGTTTACTGCTTCCATTTTTAATTATTTATGATAATTGTTACGCTTAATCACCATAAGATAATGTTAATGAACCGGATGCATACAGGTCGTTACACATTTTCCTGTAGAAGATGCAAAACATTTTCTAGTTATGATCTTAGGTGCAACTTTTTAATGCATGCTTAATCTCCAGGAAATATTCATATATTTTCTTATAGGGAATGTAAATAATTAAGTAGATAATTCCCAGGTAGTATTATCTAACTAGCAAAACCTTATGAGTTAGATGTGGATTTATGTAAAAAAGGGCTAACGTTTATTTGAAAGATAAAAAAGGGCTAATGGTATAACGTACACATAAAAAAAGGGTTTACTTTTATAAATAATGATTAAAAATTGATAAATAAGAAGTTTTTCATTAGAAATCACAATAAAATATAGAACTAAAATATGGTGAAAATATATTAATAGTAATTTTAGATTTAATGTCTCTGTATGTATATGTGGAATTACTAATTTGTGTATTAGCAATCAACACAAAAAAATGTTTAGGCAAAAAAATCATTAATTTCGTATTTTAATTAATTTATTTTAAGGATGTTACTGTAATTTAACATTTAATCAAATTTTAAAAAATAAAAAAATGTCTGATTTCTCTCTCGTCTTTAATGTCTCTCGTTTCAATGCAATTTCTCTTTCTTGTTATGTTTTGCATCTAGTACATGGCACAGCCCACAGTTGTAACAGCAGGCCAATATGTTAGTGCAGGTGCCAAACACCAATGAGGCAGAGGTGGTCGATCAAATTAGAAGCGTGTTTGTTGCGAGTGCGACATTGACGGAGGTGGCTCTAGTGAATAGATATTTAATTTACATTACAACTTAAGGTTTTATTTTTGGAATTTGGATTCAATGTGGCAAATCACAGTGGTCCGTAGAGAGGAGATGACGACAATGTAACTAAAAAAAAGCCAAATGCATTGATGACGTGAGATACCACATAAGGGAGGGAAACAAAGATTTTTATTTTTAAAAAACATTAAATGTTAAATTACGACAACATCCTGAATATAAAATTAGTGATTTTTGGTGTTGATTGCTAATACATACACTAAACAAAAATGTGACTACACTAGCAATTCCCCCCCACACACATATATATATATATATATATAAATGTAAAATCTTTTAAAAATAAGTAGGTCATATGCATTTACATTAAAATAAAATTACAAATTCATAATAAAAGTATAGAACATCGGATGCAATGATATCAAGCATCTTGAAAAATAAGAAGGGAAGAAAAAAACAGAAGCAACGAAGAGCAAGATACACACCTCACCAACGTGTTGTCATTGTTGATGATTGCATGGAGACGGTGGTTGAAAAAAACAAAAGGAAGAAGCTTAACTTCAAGGCAATGAAGACCCTGCAACCAACAGCATGCAGCAGCCCTTATGTGGACATATTAATTAGGTAAACACACCAAAACCTACAAGTACAAGCCTCAGTGCTCCTTCATAAAACATAAACTTGGTCTCAAGTCTCAACCTCACCACTCCACTATTGTTGTGTCACATTGTCCCATTCACCAGTCACCACCAAGATGGAAGCCAGCGCTGGACTGGTCGCTGGTTCTCATAATCGCAACGAGCTCGTTGTTATTCATGGCCATGAAGAGGTAATATTATTTGTAATAACCATGCATGAAAGCTACTAGAAAAAAATTCAGAAAAAGGATATTTAGTTGTGCTTGTTTTCATAGATTAACATATTAAGAGAGTTTAATTTAATTGATTGAGTAGAGTGCGTGATAAGTTATTGAAAATCTACTATACCTATCTTTGATTCCAACGGATAAAAAAAAATAAAAGTTGATTAATATATATTGTATTGTTTTGGTGCAGCACAAGCCTTTGAAGAACTTGGATGGGCAGGTGTGTGAGATATGTGGCGATGATGTGGGACTCACCGTGGATGGAGACTTGTTTGTGGCCTGCAATGAGTGTGGTTTTCCGGCGTGCCGACCATGCTATGAGTATGAAAGAAGAGAAGGGAGACAAGTTTGTCCACAGTGCAAGACCAGATACAAGCGTCTCAAAGGTACAAATCAAAACTTTCGAAAGCCTTAACGTGTTTGGAAGAATATATTCACTTAGTCAGACTTATAACATAAATATTTGTGTAAATATTTGGGAGAATTTACGAAAATAGCTTTTGGAACTTATATGAAAACAATTTAACTATATTTCCTCGTCGATTATAGAAGCAACTCATACATAATTAGTGCTTACATAATGAACATTTATTCAATAAGCATTTAATTAAGTTGTTTAGTCAAATGCAGCCCTTCTCATGCATTAATTTCAATGGATTTAGTTGTTACTACATGTAGTTAGCTAATAGTGAGAAGGGTTTAGTTGGTTTGAGGGAATTGTTAATTCATTGTGTTCTGATTTTGATAAGGGAGCCCGCGGGTTGAGGGAGATGATGATGAGGAGGATGTGGATGATATTGAACATGAATTTAACATGGAGGAGCAGAACAAGCATAACCATTCTGCTGAAGCCATGCTGCATGGGAAGATGAGTTACGGAAGAGGTCCTGAAGAAGATGAGAATGCTCAATTCCCAGCGGTTATTGCTGGTGGTCGCTCTCGGCCTGTAAGATTTGCAAAACATTACCACTCTATAAAACTTCCTATATTCAATAGACACTTATAACAAGTTTTCATGGATGCAGGTTAGTGGGGAGTTCCCAATAGCATCTCATTATGGGGATCAGATGTTAGCTTCTTCACTTCAAAATCGAGTGCACCCATATCCAGCGTCTGATCCTCGTAAGAAGTAGTTTATAGCTATAACTCTTAAACATTGATGTACACTTGCAAAACGGATTATGCTGATATTTAGTTTCAGGCTGCTAGCTATAGACATTTTCACTTCTGGCACTAATTTAAGTACAACTTGAAATGTTTAATTTTCTTGTCTACTTCAACATGGTGATATTTAGTTACAATATGTGGCATGCTGTGATCAAAGCAGGAAATGGAAAATGGGATGAAGCCAAAGAGGATAGAATGGATGACTGGAAGTTGCAACAAGGAAATTTGGGGCCTGAACCTGATGAAGATCCAGATGCAGCCATGTATTTACAGTACTACAATTAGGAAACTGCCATGCAGTTTCTGCGAATTAACTTTAATTGACAGCAATGATGGGAAAAAATTAAATGCTCTATATGATGTAAATCGGTGCAGGTTAGATGAAGCAAGGCAACCACTGTCAAGGAAGGTACCAATAGCATCCAGCAAAGTGAATCCATATAGGATGGTGATCGTGGCACGGCTTGTTATCCTTGCATTCTTCCTCAGATATAGACTTATGAATCCTGTACATGATGCACTGGGGCTGTGGTTAACTTCTATTATATGTGAAATCTGGTTTGCTTTTTCATGGATCCTTGATCAGTTTCCCAAGTGGTTTCCCATTGATCGAGAGACATACCTTGATCGACTTTCAATCAGGTAAAAGGAACCTTCACTCTTGCTATATTAACATTTTTCTGTTAACTTGAAATCCCACAGTTTGAAATTTCATTGCTGACCAAAAAGTTGTTTATTAGGTATGAGCGTGAAGGTGAACCCAACATGCTTGCTCCTGTGGATGTCTTTGTTAGTACTGTGGATCCCATGAAGGAACCTCCTTTGGTTACAGCAAACACTGTTCTTTCAATCTTGGCCATGGATTACCCAGTTGATAAGATATCATGTTACATTTCTGATGATGGAGCTTCAATGTGTACATTTGAAGCCCTGTCAGAAACTGCAGAGTTTGCTAGGAAGTGGGTGCCATTCTGCAAGAGATTTTCTATAGAACCTAGAGCACCAGAGATGTACTTCAGTGAAAAAATTGATTACCTCAAGGACAAGGTGCAGCCCACCTTTGTTAAGGAGCGTCGAGCTATGAAGGTCTGTATCATATCTATCAGACTAGTACTTGAACACATGGGAGTTTAAAAGTTAGTTTAAAGCTTATTCACTGTTAATTGGGTGTTTGACAGAGAGAATATGAAGAGTTTAAGGTTAGGATCAATGCACTTGTGGCAAAAGCTCAGAAGGTTCCTGAAGGAGGATGGATTATGAAGGATGGGACACCATGGCCAGGAAATAATACTAAGGATCATCCTGGTATGATTCAAGTCTTTCTTGGTCACAGTGGAGGTCATGATACTGAAGGAAACGAGCTTCCTCGTCTTGTTTATGTTTCCCGAGAGAAAAGGCCTGGATTCCAACACCACAAGAAAGCTGGTGCTATGAATGCTTTGGTAGATATTTTTGAGCAGTTTTTGTTGTTCCTATGATGTCCATTCACCTTTATATATACACAATTACTTGACACTTCCAATTATGGCTGTGATTCGCAGATTCGGGTTTCTGCTGTGCTCACAAATGCTCCTTTCATGCTGAACTTGGATTGTGATCATTATGTCAATAACAGCAAGGCTGCTCGAGAGGCCATGTGCTTTTTAATGGACCCCCAAACTGGGAAGAAGGTCTGCTATGTCCAATTTCCTCAAAGATTTGATGGCATTGATAGGCATGATCGCTATGCCAATAGAAACACGGTTTTCTTTGATGTAAGTCACTGCAAGAAACACAGCATCAGCATAGCATGGCCTTTTTTTTTTTTAAGCATTTGACCATTTTTTTTTGGTAGTGTAAGCACTGATTAATTATTTCCTCTTCTCTGTCACTGCAGATTAACATGAAGGGTCTAGATGGTATTCAGGGTCCTGCATATGTTGGCACAGGGTGCGTATTTAGGAGGCAAGCTTTATATGGCTACAATCCTCCCAAAGGTCCCAAGCGTCCAAAAATGGTAAGCTGTGACTGCTGCCCATGTTTTGGAAAGCGCAAGAAGGTTAAGTATGAAGGGAATGATGCAAATGGAGAGGCAGCAAGCCTAAGAGGTTCTCATATTCCTAATCACTAATGTTGACAGCAACTTGAATCCAAATATATTTCAATTTAACCTTTTCTAACCCATAAGACATGTCTAAATAGGAATGGATGATGACAAAGAGGTGCTGATGTCCCAGATGAATTTTGAAAAGAAATTTGGGCAGTCATCTATTTTTGTGACTTCAACCTTGATGGAAGAGGGTGGTGTGCCTCCTTCCGCAAGTCCAGCCAGCCAACTTAAAGAAGCCATTCATGTAATCAGCTGTGGATATGAAGATAAAACTGAATGGGGAATTGAGGTAACACCAACAACGACAGCCTAGAGACTCCTTGATATCTTACCATATTTTGTTCACACTATGAAAATCAGCTCATCCATGTTATTTTGCTTTCCAAATATGCAGCTAGGTTGGATTTACGGGTCTATTACAGAGGATATTCTAACAGGTTTTAAGATGCATTGCCGTGGTTGGAGGTCCATTTATTGTATGCCAAAGAGAGCAGCATTCAAGGGTACTGCTCCCATCAACTTGTCAGATAGGCTTAACCAGGTGCTTCGTTGGGCACTTGGCTCCATAGAGATCTTCTTCAGTCGTCATTGCCCTTTATGGTATGGTTATAAGGAAGGGAAGCTGAAGTGGCTTGAGAGATTTGCCTACGCAAACACAACTGTCTACCCCTTCACCTCCATACCTCTAGTTGCCTACTGTGTTCTTCCTGCTGTTTGTTTACTCACTGATAAATTCATCATGCCACCGGTAACAACATTGTTCTATTCCCTTCATGTTACTAAATGGGTTAGACATGACATACTTTGGAAATTATAACATGCCAAATTTCCATAATATTACCTTCAAAAGCACAATATAATGAATGTTCATGATTTACTTATGTTATGTAGTATAACACTAGGACTTAAATCCATAATTATTTATAGAATGGATGCCTTTTTTTTTTTGCTTATAAAAATAATTGTTGATTGATGATGATCCAGATAAGCACTTTTGCTGGTTTGTACTTCGTTGCTCTATTCTCTTCAATCATTGCAACTGGTCTTCTTGAGTTGAAATGGAGTGGAGTGAGCATTGAGGAATGGTGGAGAAATGAGCAATTCTGGGTCATTGGAGGTGTGTCAGCACATCTCTTTGCTGTCATACAAGGTCTTCTGAAGGTTTTGGCTGGAATTGACACCAACTTCACTGTTACATCCAAGGCAGCAGATGATGAAGAATTTGGAGAATTATACACCATTAAGTGGACTACTCTCCTGATTCCTCCAACCACTATCTTAATAATCAACATTGTTGGGGTTGTTGCTGGAATCTCAGATGCCATAAACAATGGGTACCAATCTTGGGGACCTCTATTTGGAAAACTATTCTTTTCATTTTGGGTGATTGTCCATCTATATCCATTCCTTAAAGGTTTGATGGGTCGCCAAAACCGCACACCCACCATAGTTGTTATATGGTCAGTACTATTGGCTTCCATTTTCTCCTTGCTTTGGGTAAGAATTGACCCATTTGTATTAAAAACTAAGGGACCTGATACCAAGCTATGTGGAATCAACTGTTGAAAGACTGGTTTTCCTATAGTATCCTTTTGTGAACATTTTTTAAGATGTAAGTAAATGTAAATTCTTGATTGTGCTGTATGATGCGTGAACTACATAGTTTAGATGTACAAGGATGAAAAAAAAAAGAGTGAAAATTGGGAAGTGCAAATGCAGTTTTCTCATCTTTGTAAATGTGCTGGATGATGTATTGGTTAGCAATTGTTTTGGCTCAAACTGCCCAAGGATTGGAAAGTAAATCAAAGTTATAGGTTTACCTATAGATTGTTGCAAGTTAGTATATATTGTTAATGTTCTCTCATAGGCGTCTAGCTCATTATGTTTAATCCAAAAACAAGCATAAAAATTGTATAATTGCTGCCAAACGATGATATGCAAGCTAATATCAATCATTGATAGTCTTTCAGTTTCAGGTTAAAAGAATTTGGACTTTTACAAGTTACCTTCTTTTGCTTCTTTGTTTTTTATTTCTTCTTTTAATTTGGAATTCGAAGTAATCAATCTTTGAATCAGGAAGCAACACCATTCTCTTCTTGCTACAAGAAAAAAAGAGAGAGAAATATAGAGCACTTGCTTATAATGTGTAGCAAATCTTCCATGAAATAGGCATTGTAAAATTGGAAGAAAAGGACTGGAATTGCACCTAGGCACTCTGCTGCCTGAAACTGATCCCTCAGTTGATCTGATTAGGCCACGTTTCTAATGGAAGAACCATGTAAGGCAATTCTAATAACCTTTTGTCTTGAACTCGAGGCAAATCATAAACTAATTAATGCTGGGCACTATAAACTGATGCAGAAGTGAAGAAGCTAGACAGCTACTCTTCAGGAAAACACAAATACTGTCAGGCAGATTCAGTCCTTAAAAAATAATTCTTGTGGTCCAGCTTTCAGTTTTACACTATTCCTTCAGTACAGAATCTTGCATCCAGTGACTGATGCTACTGCACTCTGGCTAACAACGGTAATCTGTTAAATCTGGCTTACATTATCCAGTGATAAGGTAAAGAATATGAAACAAAAAGGATGGATGATGCATCTGTCTCATATAACTTGTGAACAATTATTTGTTCAGCTTCACCAATAATCACCACAAGAACAGATCCCATCTTTGAAATGGTGGAATCTGTTAGCATCCCTCACTACAATTACCCTTTCTGTGATCTTTGAAATAAACTTAGTTGCAGAGTGACAATCTAAACAAACTCGAAGATTCTTGATGATCCTGATCTCAGTACCAGGTTCAGTTGTAATAAGGCCAAAAGCAATAGCTAACTTCTCACTATGAACATTACACGAGTTCCTTTTCTTCTTTCACATCATGCAAGGCAGTGACTGTCTCTGACTGATACCCCATCTCCCTCATCTTGCCTGTTAACTTCTCCAGCTTTGCATAGATAGCCGTTGTTTGAGAATAAGAACGATCACCACATTCGAAGACGTGTGGGGTCCCATTAACCTCAATGAAAGTGCACCCCGGAGTCTTTGACAAATTTCTTTACTTAACTACTTCCCGTACTGAAGCAGCCTTTGGGAAGTTTCTCTCCACAGAGTATAGATTAGAAAGTAAGACGTAGTATCCTACATTCCCTGGATCCAATTCAAATAGCCTTTCTGAAGCCACACGGGCCAAGTTTGTGTCTTTGTGAATCATGCAAGCGCCAAGCAATGTACCCCACACTGCAGGACCTGGCTCAACAGGCATTCTCCTTATAAATTCCAATGGCTTTTCTAATTGCCCAGCGTCCCAGAATGTCTACCATGCACGCATAATGCTCAGCTAAGGGCTCAATCATGTATTTATTAACCATAGCATGGAAAATTTCATCTGCTTCTTTTACCAAGCCAGCATGACTGCAAGCATATAAAACTGAAAGAAAAGTAACACTAGATGGTTGAAACCCCAAATGCAACATCTCATTGAAAAGCTTAAGTGCTTAATGCCATATCCATGGAGCCCATAACCAAAAATCATAGTATTCCAAGTGACAGTATTCTTTTCACTCGTTGAGTCAAATAACTACCAAGCCTCCGAAATATTCCCACACTTGGCATACATGTCAATCAGAGCAGTCGAGACATAAATGTTTTGCTCAAGATTCTTGCTTTTAATCAACTGATGAACTGATTTACCAAAAGTCAGCGCTCCCAGTTGAGCACAAGCTGAAAGAATACTCGTGATTGTAACTGGATTCGGAGTAAATTCAGTCGTCATCATTTCCTGAAAAAGAGAGATAGCCGTCTCCGTTAAACCATTCTGCGTGTAACCTGAAATCACAGCATTCCAAGCAGCCACAGTTTTCTCCAACGATTCATCAAATAACTGCCTTGCCAAATCAATTTCATTGAGCCTGCTGTAAATAGTCGTGAATCCCCATCAAAACATAGTCATCAAAATAAAATCCCAATTTCAAAGCCAAACAGTGAATCCCCATCCCAACTTTCACCTCTTGCATCTCCGCAACCGCGGGAAGCACCGTCGCCGCCGTGGTGGAATCCAACCGCACCCCTCGCGCAACCATGTCCTTAAACACTTGAACAGAATCATCATAACAACAATTCCTCACCAACCCGGTAATCATGGTGTTCCACAAACGGTATCTCTCTCGGGTATTTTATCAAAAACCTTCCTGGCATACCCCACCCGCGAAAACTTACAGTACAAGTCAACGCGCGCGGACGCGACAAAGAGGTTGGAGTCAAACTCGTCGACGACAGCGTGCGCATGCAGACAATGCCGAGGTTGTCGTCGGGGGAAGCGTTGATAGCAAATACATAGGTGAAGTTGTCGGGGGAGAGGGTGGTGTTTTTGCGGAGATGGGTGTAGAGGGAAATGGAGGAGGCGTCGGGGAAGAAGGAGAAGCCTTTGATGAGGACGTTGAAGAGGAAGATGTCGGGTTTGTGAACGGAGAAGAAGAGGGCACGTGCGTGGCGCGTGGCGCCGAAGTCGAAGAGCTTCTGCGGGTAATGTCCCCTCGAATCATCTGCATGCACCTCAACACCTTAGTTAGGTATTCACTTCAGAGACTATTGTTTGTTACCTTTGGACTTTGGTGTTGACAATGATATGATATGTCAGGGTTGGTACCCTTACAATTCAATGTAATTATCTGCTTATTGCTAACCATACTTTATAATGGTACCCATAAGGCTGGTAGCCAGTAAAGGTGGATCAGTTAATAAGGATTATACTTATATTTTAGGTTTAAATTTTGGATTTAAATTAATCTGCCAGAATTTTGTTAGAGGATGATATATAAATATATATTTAATTTGCATGTGAAATTGTTTTAATATGTACTTTAATACAGATCCAACAAATAATTTTGACATGTATTCCAATTCAAATAAAAACAAAATAAAAATAAAATCAAGGATTCTAATCATTTTACAAAAATACTTTTGTCTCAAAAGGAAACACCGCGCAAAAGTTAGGAAAACTTAAATCTATGGTTACTCCCTTGATTTCTGGAAAATATATTTTTCTTTTTTCTTTTTTTATTTAATTGTTAACCAATGAAAAACAAGAAAGGAGTATTTTATACTTTTCATGCACAATAACTTCGTACTATATAACTATTTTTTCCAAACACACTTTAAATATATCAGTAAGCAAGCATTCTTCAAACCTTAAAACATGTTTTAACTTTAGTGAGCTCCTGCATCTCATTAATTAGTTGTCTTGAATTTAAATCTCAACTTTAAAATTTAGATATATAATTATGTTAAATACTAAAAAATATAATTTTATTCATCTTATTAGAACAAGATTGTCTCTTGAAAGAAAAAAAATACATGTTGTCTTTAAAAATAATAATTAAAAATCACCTTTTGCTTATACAGCTTATCATGGTACTTGTGAGATGAATGCAAATTGTAAATGTGGAAGGAATACTTTGCTCCTTTCGTTTGCATTTTCTTTTCATTTGCCTGATTAAAAAATTACAAGTGGGAAACTTGGGCCACCGGCATTGACTAGAAAGAAAAAAGATGGTAGAATAATAATTGCAACATATTTGAGGAATGGGGAAAAAGAAGGCTATTACCAAAAATTTACAATGGGTTAAGAATCTTGGGTGTTGATTCTTTGAAGTTTCAGCCGTACATTCCCAAGAATCTTTTAAATATATTAGTAAATTATTTGTAACGTCTCAGAAATTGTAGTTTCCACTTTCCAGGAATTTGGCTGCAGCTAGCCGCAAAAGACTTCTTGTTAGCGTAGAAGCAGGTGGGGGTCATGCGTGTTTGAATTTCCGAGATTGGTTACTTATTTACCACAAAAGCTTGCTTGATCTGCATGAGATGCGTCCGAAGGCTATATTCCTCAACCTGTTTACGCCAAAATAACATTGAAAATTAGAAACTGACACAAGGATCATGATGAAGCGCATTCCATGCAACTACTTCAACTTACACAACTTAAATTTGTCACAGATTAGCATTTTTTTTTTCCACTTCTCCATTCTGATGGAAAAAACAAGCATAACAAATGTCATACTTGTGGCAATATTCAACTGAAGATCATGACCTGGTTCTCTAATAAAAACATCTACTGATAATGTAACCCCAGCATTTATACTACTGGCAAACTAGGATTGTTTAAGCCACATATGTTGGTTAATTAGTAGTAGACGTATTTTCGTTGATTAGACATTCATTAACTGGTCGCAAATTTTGCGCTTACACTTCCAGACATTCATCACCAACAACTTTTATGAGATAGTTTAATCAACTTCAATGATTGTCAGATATTATACGGCAGTACAGCAATGAGCTATAAAATTTCACTTTACATGTCAGAAGAAAAAAGTTCCTCAGGAATTTTACGAAAATAGAAAAGAGGTGTAAACTTTTGACCCTCAGAAGTCAGAAGCATTTTGACATAATGGCATGCCCAACTTTCCTCAACGACTTATTCACTACTTCAGTGAATAATAGGGACTGCAGCTCAAAACAGGAAAACTCTATGGCCGCAAGACAAGATAGACCAAAGAGGAAGGACCCAGCATATTAAAAGCAGTGACTAAGTAGGAAAATTGCACTCATTTACGATCAACCCAGGTTCTTGTAGATCTATAGTACTAGTAAGGTTCTCTGATCAGTTATGGCTCTTAATGTTGAATAGCCAGAAGTGATAAAATCAAATCAAACAACCCCCCCAGGGTCGGCCTAGTGACGGGGTTTTTGATAGCATGCACAAAGTCTTAGATTGTAATCTTGTTGAGTCATTGTACAGCAAATAAATAAATAATTAAAATTAAAATTAATGTAAAATGTGATAAATGCAAATGGAATTTATTTCCTACTAATTTATGCTCGTTCTCAACATAAAAAATCAAGAGATTTGTTGTGCATAACTCTTTCTTAAGCCATATATCATGGCTCTTACCTGCATGGCTGTCGCAAAATTCAGTAGCGCTTCACATTCATCAAGCATGGCTTTTTCCCTAGCTGACACAACAGCAACTTCAGAAATTAAACTATTCATGCCCTCCACCTATTCAGACAAAAAAAAACATGGTGTCAGCCTTAAGGCTTTAGGGATTTACCATTGAATCAAAAAGGAAAATAATTAGGAAACAAAAACATACAGTTAGTAGAACAAAAAAAGTTTGATACTAAATTTGTTGGCCTAGAAAATAGCAAATGCTAGTGTGATATTGTGAGTCAAACCAGTAGAAATCCTAAAAAGGTAACACACCCGTGACAGCAAAGGGCAGATAGCAGATCCCATTGCTTGCATGGCATCAACAGCTGAATAGATAGCATGCTTCAAATGTTCAATATCTGCCTGTAAAAGTGTAAACATAGTAATGATGTTAGTGTCTCTTTGCACGCATCGAACCAAAAGAACAGAAACCACCATACATACCTTTGCCCCTCCAGTTAGAGGAAGACGAAGAGTACTTGCCTCCAAGTCTTCTATAGCCCCGGATAAGGCATCAATATGATCACTTTCAAGTACAGCCCAGTCATCAAGGTAGGCCATCTGTGTCATTAATTGTAAAAAGGCCACAATTTAAAAAAAGTATCACAAGGTATCAAAAGAAAGTTGAATCATTTAAATAAGAAAATAGCATCATATATGACTTATAATCATATCTACCATTAATACGAGTTATGAATACCATGTTATGACAGACTAGCATAAACAATTAAACATAACTTTTCAATGTGTAGGGCCAACATCTTGCTGAGTATATTGGCCTCATTTATAAACTTCACAATAAATATCTCTAGTTAAATTACCAAAAATGAAAATCGGAAAAAAAAAGAAAGAAAAGAAAAAGTAATTGTAATGTATCATCAACAATAATATCGCACATAGAATGATAAATATTTCAGGCGAGAGAGAAGTATTACTTGATCATTCAAAATAGAATTCAGCTTCAGCTCAAGCTGCAGTTGCTGGAGATTGATCCTCTTCCTAATAATTGATTCCCATATAGACAAAGTAGTGTGCCATACATTGTACAGTGATTTCTGAACCATTGAACAAGTTCTTGTAAAATGATTTGCTCTACACAATCTTCTGTAAAGCAGAACTACACTAAAAAGAGTAAGCCAGCTATTCAAAGATAGTAAGTCATACCTCCGCAGTTACATTTTGAATGTAAAATACATCCTCTGCTTGCGCATTGACAAATCTCCATTGCAAGTACCTGTTGTAGATAAGTCGTAATTGGTGAGCATCTTCTACGAGGGCTGCACCCTTTTTCCCTTTTTTAAAATCAGCAATAAAGCTGAGCACTGAAATTGCATTTTGGTTGGATGAATTGGCTGGCCTTATTCGAGATGGACTAGCCCCTCTAGGAGGAGTTGAAGGCCTTGACCGAGATGGACTAACACCTCTTGAACTACAAGAGGGTATAACCGAGGTCTTACTAGGTGAAGGGAGCCGTGATCCGGGACTTGACATGGACTGAGATCTGACTCCAGCAACTGCTAATCCTGTTTTATCCAATGTAGTTGCAGGAACAAATTTGTGAGGTCTTAGTACTTGAAAACTGTCATCAACCGGTTTCACCTCGCTTACTATTCTACCACTTTCAACAAGCAACATTAGCCTTGAACCATCACTAGAAGCTTTCTGCAAGGGCCTACTTGCTTCACCCGGTAAAGACAATCTTCTCAGCGAAGACACACCAGTTCCCGGAACAGAAGTGTTTGATATTCTGGTTGTCTTATCAGCGTGATCAATACCTCTATTTGATGCACTAGAACATACCTTCCCACCTATTCTGCTTGGCCATCTATGCTGATCTATCAGTCGAGAATGTAAACCATCAACAGGTTTCGAATTCTCAGTCTGATGATCAGAGGCATTCTTCCCTTTGAGAGGACTCCTTTTTCTCTCTGGCGTAGCCTTTCTTACAGTTGGTGTTTCAACCTGCTTGTGAGCCACGTTTGAATTGGGCCGCAGTGTACGATCAGAAGCACTAGTCACTGGCTTCTCCTTCTTGATAACAGGTATGGAAATAGTATCCGACTGAAAAGAAACACTCAAACTTCGCATCGTGGAAGGCCAGAGGGCCTCTGGCATTCTGCTACCAGACAGCCTTCTGGATGATAAATGCACATCTATTGATGAGTCTAGGACAGGTGTAGAAGGACTTGGTGGGGAAGGTGGAGTTGCAGGTCTCTTCCTCTCTGCTGATTGAGCTCTTTTGGGTAACAATTTGGATGATGCAGGTGTTGTTGCCCTTGTGAGGCTTGGAGAGGGACATCGACGAGGAGGACCGGGTGGGGTTGCCGGATTAGGCGAAGGCGACCTATACCGTGAAGTAATTTCCCTTGTCCCCAAGCGTCTGGCGGTGATTGCATTGTTTTTCTCAGCAGGAACCAAGGGTTGTCTTGTTCTAGTTCCGTGTTTCCTTAATGCTTGCTCTGACTCACATACATCCATCCAGTACTCTATCCCAATTAGACCACATTGATGGAAGTTCTCATAAAGCTAAACCAAACTTGGCAACTTTGGCTGTTTGGCAATCATGAGTGCACTCAGTGGAATAAATGAACAGCACAGATTATCCAGAAAGAAGATCCTTTTCCCTGCAATAAATCTGCCACAAATGAAGATAAAGTAAGACACCACAGACTGGGAAACTAAACAAAAGCAAAGAATAAACCCCCCATCAAAAAAGGAAAAGGAAGAATAAGAAAAGCGCACATCTTTACAGAGACTCAGATCTGTTGAGGAAGGAATTTGAGAATCACAGGCAATAAACGCAAGTGGGTATGTTTTATTCATAGAAAAAGGCCCGAATCCAACAAGATCAGGACACAGCAAGAAGAATATGGAGAGGGGAAACAACATTTGGTGTAACGGATGAGAGAAACTCGCGGAAACTGTCTCAACGTACATTTAACGTTTTATCATGAAAACGTTGTTGTTGGTTACGGTTTAACTGAAGAAGAAAAAAAAGGTAGAATTGCCGGGGCAGGGGGTCCCCTCGGAAATTGGGGATACTACTACTGGGAAGTGGAATCAATGGGGAATAATGGAGTGCGCAGGATAAGAGAGGGGAAGTGCGTAGGCTAAGAGAAGAGAGGGCTTTAATTTTTTTCCCCTTTTGTCTCTCTCACGAGAATGCCATGGTCTGATGGGCTGGCAATGGATTCACTTCACATAAACCCACTCTCTGTCCTAAAACTTCTTCTCTCTCAACTCCTTTTCATGAAAGGGAATTCAATGAAAGTGATGCCATAACTTGCATACCCCAAAAATAAAAATAAAAGTATATGATCTCTCTTACATTACAATACTCTCCCCTCCTTCCCAAACACACATAAACACCAAGTTAAACTTGATTGAAACTTTAATTACCATACCATAAATCCATAACGATAATAATGTTTCACAGTTTCATGAGTTTCCTCTTAAAATTTGCAGACAGAATTTTCAATGTAGACTCTTTTGTTTTGTATGCTACATTGCCTACACAGAACATTATTATTATTATTATTATTATTATTATTATTATTATTATTATTATTATTATATATTTGGTCACTTTAATTGAAGTTTGAACTCGATGGTGGTATTGTTGTTTGGGTTATGGGTAAAGACAAGGAGGTCCACGTGCAGGGACGGTCATTGTCCATCCCCATAAAACTATTGTGAAAACCTAACATGATTCGGAGACATTGTTTCCTGCAATTTAACAAAAAAAATTGATATTTAATGGAGTTAGAGTAGTAATTTGGATTTTGACTGGTGTGAAGGAATATCTCTGAAATCCAAGGAGAGAAAGAAAAAACCCTTTTTTACCTGAAAGAAACAAATGGTTCAGAACAGAGATCCATGACAGATGTATGCATTGGGTTCGTGTCTCGCTCACTCAAGACACGTTTAAGTGTCTCACTGTTCATGTAACCGCTCTGAAACAACACTAGTACTAGGCTGCATTGAATGAATGTTATTATTCCCGAATTTTTTTTCCTTCAATCAACAACAAACGAGTTTCAAGCTTTCGAGATTTTCGACAAAATGCAACAGCAGTAAAATCTTTCAAAACTAAAATTACTGATCAGAAACGAAATTGTAACTGCGTAATAACCGAATTGACTCAATTACTACGAGTTTCAGACCTTCTACTGAAGGGAGTTAAAACTCCACGCATCAATAGAACAACGAATCGACTGAACGAAGAAAAAACGGAAAGATGATTCAGATTCCGGCGCCGGAGTTGAGTTTCGCCGGCGATGGCTATGTGGTGATTTTGAAGCAGAGAGGGAAAGCGAGGAAGAGAAATAAATAAAAAAACTGATGCTTTCGGTGTTACTGGAGAAGTTTCCAATTAGAAACAATAATAAAAATTAAAGGGAATATGAGAGAACAGTTGCAATTGGGGAAAAGGAGGGAGAAGTAGGGACAGTTGTTTTCGCGCCACCTACTTTTAATTGTTCTTGCCTTTTGTTCCTTGTGCTGTAATTATTGTTGGCATTTTTTTATAACTAACCTTTTGTTATTTTAAAGGTCTTGTTAACCACAATTGTTTATTGTGAAAATTACAAGAGACCTTAAAAAAGATTCAGACAATATGATTTTGTACATCTAAATATATATATATATATATATATATATTTAAATTCCTTAATTAATATACTAAGGACATTGATTACGAGTTAACATTTGCATTATTTTAATATTAAGAGCAGTTCTATCTAATGGCTTACAATGTTAACGGAACAAGGTCAATTATTCGTTCATTTATATTTCTATCCAAAAAAATTGACTATTATTTTTTGGTATTGACTCCATTAAAATTAGAACGTAGAATTTTTTTTTTTCTCTCAAATATTTAATTGCCATATTATTTGTTTTAAAAGCTTAACATCAAGTACTCGTACTTTATTTGTATGATTTATACTTGGTTCACCTACGACCTAATTTTTTTCTTTTTTTTTTATAAAAAGGTTTGATTTAATTTTAATTGATCACATAGCTTTCATCGGATATATACAATGATCTTTAGATATTACTCCGTGGCAATAATTCTGTCTAATGACATGATGTATACAGACAAGTTTCGGCCCATTATGCCGTCTTGGTATTTTCATGTATACATCATCTCTTTGAATTTGTCTAAAACGGATGTAATATATAATTTGTCATATTGTAATTTAACATGTAAATTTCTCCACGTATTGATGCTATTTTCATTGAGTGTAACATTTTCTTTCGTGCATAAAAAAAAAAAAAACTTTTGTTTCTTTATATGGAATACAATTGTGGCTTATATATCACCAAATAAAACGGTCACCTGTGTTGGTAAACGCAACTGAAGTATTATTAATTGTTATTATAAAACTCCCACTTTGACTTTTAAAGTTTCCTTTAATGAACCCATAAATATGAAAATAAACATTCAAGTTATTCATATAAACTTTAAAAAGGTGTTATAATGTATAAAATTTGTACATTCTCTTACTATTAGTTAAGTAATAGAAGGTGATCATCTTAAAAAGAGAAAAATATTTATTTATTCATAATGAACCCATAAATATGAAAATAAACATTCAAGTTATTCATCTAAACTTTAAAAAGGTGTTATAATGTATAAAATGTGTACATTCTCTTACTATTAGTTAAGTAATAGAAGGTGATCATCTTAAAAAGAGAAAAATATTTATTTATTCATAAAGACCTTTCAAAATTAGTTATAAAAATTATGTCATTCTCTTGTTAATATAACCATATTTTATTGCTTAATAATAATCAAAATACTAATATCTAATGCCTGTTATTCCGTGTTCCATTTTTCTTACTTTTTATCCATCAATATAAGAGGGGGAAGGGGTGTATGCAATCTTATTGATTCTGGCCTGTTTGCTTAATATAGTAGACTTCTGTTGCAAACAAAATAAGCCAGTTCTTACCAAAAAGAAGACATGTGATGAATAAAGTGTCGTTTGGATAAATATAATAAATATTTACAGGAGAAGAAAATTAAAAAGTTTAATTCAATCCAAACATATTTCCACAAGTTTCTTAAAATTGTTTGATTATGCAAAATGTTAAAACTATACAAAGAAACTCTCCCAATTAATTCATTTGTGTTTATAGTATACTTCATAAGCATCAATATAGTGTTCGCACTTTGTAACTATAATTGGATGTAGTTTTCTCACAATGAAAATTAGACGAATAACCCAATTAAAAAAACTTAAGAATAATTAAAAAATTATTAAAAAAATATGAAGACTCCTGGATCAATTTAATATTATCAAACTAATTTTAATAAAATAGTTCATTTTTAAAATGATTTTATTTTAAAACTAACAGTTAAAAAAACTAAAACTAAAAATAAAATTTAAAAACTAAAATCTAATTATTATTTTATATATTTTGAAACTCACGAGTTGAATTTTGTCTTTTGGATTATCTATTGTAAGTCAGGGGTGTATTGTGTAGAAATATTAAATATTTTAAAGAGTTTGTTTTATATATATTATTAGTATAAAGTGTTTTAATATAAACATCTAGTAGAAATTTATGATAAAATGCTTTGTGAATTATGTCGACAGATTCTTTTTAGCATAAATCTAAATACTTAATAAGGTTAAGAAAATATGTTTTTCCTAGTGCTTCCATAGTAAACAATTACTAAATTACATTACATTATTGATTAGTATATGTTAATATGTTACATGTCTTTTTTTTTTCCTGGCAGTTATATATATGTCACATATCTGATATCAGAGTTGTTGTTTACAAAAAGATGATTGCTTACATCAAAAATGGGTCACTATCATTAGTAATAGTGAAAATTTATTTAATGTTTGGATAAATTTTTTTAAAAGTATTTTTAAAAGAAAAAAAATACAAAAAAATAATGAGATGAATTTTTTAATAAATAAAAATAAGTTATTCATTAACTAATTTTTAGAAACTTACTAATATAATTTCTCTAAAAAATGAAATGATATATACAAATTTGTTAATAAAAACTCATTTTAATTTATGGAGAAATTTATTTTATTTTTTCTTCTTATTTTTTATTTTAAAAATACTAACTTACATCCAACCATGGATTTTTTCTTTTGTTGTGTAAAAAAATCAATCAAAGTTTCCGGAATAGCTTTGGTAGATTCTTTGTCTGCCTTCTCTGTTTAATTTTTCTGAATGGAAGCCAATGGATGCTGGGTCGTTTACTTAATAGCATCTACCACGTACGTCCATGTAGCACAGGGCCTCAACCACTTTTATCATATTATATTGTGTTCATAATTTCCTTCACATCTTTCTTTACGTCCATTTAATCATCATTCTCCGTATACAGTTGTAATACTACTTGAGTGCAGAAACGATTATTTTAACCATTTGACATCAACCAAAACTACCCAATGCCGCATCATACATCATTCGTTGCTTGTTGGTGTGTCAAACTTACAATGGCTAACGTAGTGGAGTCCACAGGCGGATGTATATGCAATTGCGAGTTGGTAATATACCTCTTCATTTTAATAAAATCATTAATATTTATCCTAATATATTATATTTTATATTTTATAATTTTATATTTTACATCATTTAATTTTATGTATTTAAACTTCCTTATCCGTTCACATGCAAAAATAAATAAATATATCATCTTGTCTTAATAAAATACAAAAAAATATCATATTTTACACTCTATAATTTTATGTATTTGAACATTCTTACCAATTCACATGTAAGAGTAAATAAATATATCATTTTATTTTAATAAAATACAAATATTTATATTAAAATTTTATATTTTAATCCTTTTATCTTCGTATTTCAATCCAACTATCCATATAATAATAATAATTATCAATTTTTATTTTTTAAATAAATTATTCTCACTAATTTAAAGATACACTCTTGGAACTTGAAGAGAATCTTCCATGAAGCTAGTTAGATCAGTTGGACAATTGGTAATCCTTTTTTGTCAGTTTGAAGAGTTTTTGTGTCGTTTTCAGAAACAATACCACGCTGACTTTTTCATCAATCTGGGGTAATTTTTTGAAAATTTTAACAAAATGATCATTTTTTAAATTTATGACAGACAGTGTGCAAGGTATATTTTAAAATACGATTTTATAAGAAATCATATTTTAAAACATGACTTCATATACATTTTTATTTTATTTTTAATATACAAAGTCGTGCTCCAATTCACGACTTTTTGTATTTTTATTTTTTAAGCAAAAATGTGTTTTTGTTCTCATAAAATTAAAAATGTTCTAATTTCCTAGTCTTTGCTAAATGTCGATAGACTTATCAAATTAGGTCTAATAAATTTTTCTAGGACCAAATTAGATTATTTCTTATGAAGAAAAAAGGATTTTTAAAATTATTTTTTATGGTAAAAATTATAGAATATTATTTAAGCTGATTGACCTATTGTGCAGAAACTTTTATTAAGTAGAAAGAGTACTATAATAATTAAGAGATTGACAGATTTCGCAAAAATAATAGAGACTATTTAATAATTTTATATTTTTATTATTTTACTGGGAAAAAAAAGTTTAAGTCAAGTAATAACGACTCTACTTCTAGCAGAATGGCAAACTGTTCCACCTTTTTTTATTTTACTTTGGGTCCAATCAGTTCCACCTATAACTATTACCACTGAGTAAAACCATGGGCTGAACCTTAAGGCCAGGCCCGAAAGTTTAATTTTAATGTGCTGGTCTTTATTTTTTTGCCGGGAAATTCATTGTTTATAAATATTTCGAAGTTCTAAGTAAATATTTCTAGCATTAAACGTATTGTTTTTAACTTCTTAAATTTTTTTATTTAGAAAATTAATTATAAATAACTACGCATATATGTTTTAATATAATAAGTCGTGGTATAAAATTAAGGTGAAAATTTTAACAATTAAACTAATTATTAAATATGTATTAAATATTCAAAAAATAAATTTTATCATTAAATTTTATTCAACTCGAATAAAATAAAATAAAGATATATGTGATATTAAAAAAAAACTAATTATTATTTATCTGACTATATTCTCCACACTCATAATCTACTTAGTATTACGAGAATAATTTCTTTTTACTATTCATCCATGCATGAATTACACATAATAAACATTAGTCCAAGTAATTATTTGTTCTTATGTAATATCAATATTTTTATAAGACCTCCTGTCCTCCTCCCTCCACCTCCACCCCCTAAAAAAAACAAAAACACTTGAAAGCGACAGTTTGTCTCACTTTCAGGTCATATAACATAATGAATATGTTATTATATGGGTGAAGCCTGCAAAGTGGACACTTGTTCACTCCGATGTAATGCTTCACAGTACTTGTTTTCCAAATTTTAGCACCAAAAAATTAGTAGTGTTGCATTAGAACGTTAAAGGCACATGCAACTTGTGGGGTTTTCTCTTCTTTGTGATGGTCACCACATGCAGTAACGCCGACAAGTCATGACACGTATCTCTCATATCAGCTCATGCTTTTGTTTTTATGCTTATATGTTCCATTTCCATATCATGGGGCTCACAGCCTCTAAACTTTTAATATTATTTACAATTACATATCTCTTCCTGTTTGGATGAAGATATTTAAGAAGCTAATTCTTTTTTTTTTACAGAATTTAAATTGCTTTATAAGAAAATATTTAGTTTAAATAGGATATTTGAAAAGAAATTTAAATTTTGGTATTTTACAATGGTATTTTAATCAGTTAAAATATTGGAATTTCAAATTCTCTCAAAATCTAAAGAATTTGAATTTCATTTTCTCAAAAAACGTTTGCTCAGCTCTCACAACTCATGCCTCCTTAATCTTGCAATTCTAACTCCTCCACTCACAACCTTCGCGAGCTTCACTCTGTTTTCTCTCGTGGTGGTTCAAATCTTGTTTTCTCTCATGTAGTGTTTTTGTGAATTTCAATCACAGTACAATCTTTTCCACGGAAGTACCTCTTTCTCCAATGACGACGAAAAATCGTCTTTATGTTTGACAAAAATCTTTATTGGCGGACGAACACTAGTGCCACAATCGTAATTATCGGAGAAGAGAAGATCTGGTTGGAATAAAAAAAAAATGGATGAACCTGTCCGTGGTTTAACGCAACGGCGACAAAGATCGATGATTCTTTTTATTTCTTCTCATCTACCTCGTCTTTGTTATGCTTCTTTTTGTTTTCGCTTTCTAACGTTTGACCATTGTGTGCTGCGTTTGCATTTTGAGATGTGTTCTTGCATTAACGAAATTAAAATGTGATTTTGTTTTTTAATTGTTTAATATTATCTGATATAAAATTAAAATTATTTTTAAATTACTAGACAATTAAATATTGGTTAATGTTTGTTTTTAGTAAATTTAAAGTTAAAATTCAATTTATAAAATACATATTTAAAAATGAAATTTTACATTAAGTGGAACTTGTATTACTCAATCCAAACAATGAAATTAAATATTAAAAAATAGATAGTGTTTATTTTCTATAAAATTTAATATTGAAATTTTATCATTTAAAATATAAAAATGAAAATTTGCATATGGAGAAAATTGAATTGTCTTATCCAAATAAAAAAATTAAAATTCAAGAAATTTGAATTGGTTTATCCAAATAAAGAATTTTAAAAATTCAAAAATTTTAATTGGTATATTTTAATTTTCCTAAATTTTAAATTTCCTGAAATTTTAAAATATTTCATCTAAACACACTCTTGAGTGACGATATCACGTATTTCAACCTAAGTTGTTCATCATCATTCATAATTGGATATATAGCATTAACAATTCACAAGCTATTTGATATATCTGATATTCCTATTTTTCCACTTTACTTGCTTATAACAATTATCTACTCTTTAGGAAGTAATGGAAATGAGGGAAAATCAAGACCAAGTAAAAAAAATTGGGAGATAAAGCAAAAAAAAAATTGCAAAAGAAGAATTTTTTTTAATAAATTAATTAAATATTTAATAAAGCTACGGAACAAAAAGTCATTAAACCTCAAACCATTTCTTTACCAAAGTCAAATTCTCTCATTTTAAAGAAATCCACTTCATCAAAGATGTATTGGCGCCCCAAATAGTATGAGACTTTAATTTGTTCCTTAGCTGGTAAACTTAAACTTGAGATAATACCAACTATGTCTCCCATATATAATATATCCTTATGATCCCCCCCTAAAAACAAATCTTGAATTAATGCCTTATTATCTTTATTGTTGAACTTAATTAACAAGAAAGCTTGTTTTAGTTATAAATTGAAGTCCATTGATATTTGATCAGAGTAATAACACGTGAAGGAGCAGGAAACATAATCACAATGCTCAAAGAGTCAAAGCCCATACATATGCCATGCTCATTCCTTCATTCGATGTCCTATTGTTAGTCCAACATGTCAGGTTTCTTTAGGTCCCGGATTTCTTTTCCTTGTTTTCCAAATTTAGATTTGCTGGTGTTTAGTAAAACTTCAAAGACTTTTGTGTATTTGCTTTGAGACACTACCATTATGTGCCACGTGTCAAATCCATGTGATTTTTTATTGATTAATTATATACTGTACATAATTCAGAATGATGGCTTTTGTCCTTGTCACAATAGAAAATTGCATGAATCTAAATTCTCTACGTAGGAGCTAGGAGGATTACATTTGCATTGGATACCCCTGTCAGTTCCAATCAACAAAGAGGAATGAATTGGTATTAATTGAGGCCTGCTACGAAATTATAGTACTATTTATACCATCCATTATCAATTTTCCTCTGTTACCTGTTATGTATACAAGTAGTACTATTACTAAATTTATTTTATTTGCAAGATGCGATATGAATTATCATATTCATTGAATCGTTTATGTCTCCAAATTTTGGTGAATATTTTGAGTCTTTCAAAGTTTAGAAGAAACAAGTCTAATGCATGTTCACTAGATGAAGAGTAATAAAATAATTTTATCTTTAAACATAAACTATATCTTATTATTTTGTGACAAGTTTGTGCAGAATGCAAGCATATATGTTTCAAGTTTTAGTTGTAAATTTCATTTGACAGTCTTGATTGAAGTCATTCTAGCATATCAAAATTAACTTCTGAATTTCTTATCCAAATCAACAACTTGTATTGGTCAAATAAAATTATACAAGGGAAATAAATGTTTACCAGAAAAATACAAGGGAAAGGAATCAAACTTTCAAGTTTCAGCCACACACACCCTGATTTTAGAAGAGAGTATTGCACACCAAGCTATAAGCTACATACATAAAATCTCTCGGTCTTGTTTGTTGCATTTTGGATGTTTCTTTTCAGAAGCTTGTCTTTCTTTGCTAGCTGGTTGATCAGGGCAGGGTCATACTATTTTCTAGAAGTGGTTATTTTTTCCCCTTTTTCTTTGTATACCAAAAGATAAACTTGTAAAGTAAAATTTTTAGACTTCCTAACAGATATATTTTCAGATTTAAAACATTAAACCATACAAGCAGTTAATAATGTTCAAAGAGCAATTAATCAATTAATTATATATTAAAGGGAAGATTAAATTTAAGAGGATATAAACGACATATAAATGTTTTTATAGTAGTTAACTATGCTTCAATAATATGGTATTGACTATAATACATGGTTAATTACATGTATAAATACGATTGATTTGGACTCATACATATTTAATAATGTCATCATACTTATAAAGTTATTGACTATCGCACGTAGTTAACTATATGTAAATATAGTGAACTTTATCTCACAAGTAGTTAAGAATAAACGTTGTTGTATCAATCATCGATATGCGATTAATAGTATCACGTGGAATACATAATTTTCGAATGTACAAATGTTAAAATTAAATTTACTAAGAAAAGGGTGTGGTCAGTAGAAAAATAATAGTGCAAAAAGTAAGTCGTGAGGAAAATAATAGGAGTACATATTGGGTGGGCTGATGGTCGGGTTTCAAATTTGACAATTACGTAATGCACCTCATTTTTTGCTTGATTCATCCCATAATTTGTAAAGTTCCTATCTTACCCTTCTTCTTCCAAGCTTTGTCTCTCCCTCGCCCCCTTCTCCGACTGCTACGACGTTGGCTTCCACGGCCAGATTCCTCTCTCATCCAGCTCGGCCTCTCCCTCGTTCGACGCGTGCACCTATATCCAGTCCTTCGACATCTCCAGCAACCTCTTCTATGGCGCATTGTCGATGGACGTTCTCCGCAAATGACCATCGTCAAGGAACTCGAGGTGGCCTTCAACGGCTTCGTCGACCCTCTCCACTTTGGAGTCGCTGAATCTAAGCTTCAACAACTTCAGCGGCTCAATCCCCGCAACATTGTGTACTGGTGATGTTGGGAATAATATGAAGGTTTGGAAGTTTCGAGAAGCTTCAAGAGGAAGGGTTGGTGGAGGGAGGGGGATAAAGTTCGGGAAGGTTGTTGAATTTGGGGTGTATGCGAGGAAGAAGGTTCGGTTCGGGTTATCGGAGCATAAATTGACACATTAGCAAATATAGAAGAAGTTTGTTAAGAAGTTTGTTACGTTTGTCATGCTGTTATTCCTTTTTCGCATTTTGTATTGAGTCTCTGCTATGTGGCTTTTGACTTGCTTCTGTGTATATAAAAACATTGTAATGGACTTTTCGATCAATTAATCAAATAAGGAATTTTATTATGGTATCTAGAGCCTTTCACTAATTTTTTTTCCGCAATGGAACATGATCCAATCAAGAACCAGATCCAGAAACAGATCATGCCTCTGATTCTCATCAATCTTCTGGATCGAATCAGAATCTCCTACCTGATTTTCACACTAATCCATCCAATCCATTTTTCTTGCATCCCAATGAATCTCCTTCCATTGTTCTTGTTTCACCATTACTCGATACAAACAATTATCATTCTTGGGCCAGAGCGATGACTGTTGCTCTTATTTCCAAAAACAAATTCGGATTTGTTGATGGTAGCATCGCTCCACCTTCTGAAACAGATCTGAACTATTTCGCTTGGCAACGATGTAATAACATGGTTGTGGCATGGATTCATAGATCCACTTCTCAATCTATCGTACAATCCATTATTTGGATTGAAAGAGCTTCTGACGTTTGGATAGATTTGCGGAGGAGATTTTCTAGATCTGATGTTTTTCGTATCTCCGATTTACAAGAAGAAATTTACAGGTTGCATCAGAGTAACAAAAATGTTACTGAGTATTTCACAGAATTGAAGACGTTGTGCGATGAACTTGATAATCTCAAACCCCTTCCTGTGTGCAAATGTGTTGTTCGATGCTCATGTGGAGGCTATCTGAAGATGCGTGAGTATCGTGATCGTGATTATATGATTCGATTTTTAAAAGGATTGAATGACCAATATTCGCAAGTTCGATCACAAATTATGCTTATTGATCCACTGCCAGATGTCACTCGAGCCTTTTCTATGGTCGTTCAACAAGAACGACAATTTCAAGGGGAGATTCGAATCACAAATCAAAACAATGTCCAGGCCTTTGCTATAACTGATGAACGTAATCTGCCTAAAAGGAACTATGGAGGACGTGGCTTACCATCTGGATTTCGAGGAAAAGGTAGAAATCAAATTGGTCATTCAATTGGCCGTGGAACCTTTTCTGGTGGCAGCAATGGACGAGGGAACACAAACAAGCTTTGTACCCACTGTGGACGATCAAATCACACAATAGATACTT